>SJYT01024702.1:136492-179921 GCA_006410635.1 Cephalophus harveyi
TAGTTATTTAAACATTGATAAAATACTTTTATGAAATAAAAAAATAAAAGTAAAACACATAAGTATCCTTCAATTAAAAATAAACAAATGCTAAATTTTGCTTTGGGAAAAGAAAACTGGCCACAACATCCTCTTATTAAATTAAAAAATACATACTAGTTTTTTAAATGCCAATAAACCTCTATTCTCTTACAATATTTAGTTTGCTATTGCAATTTTTATAGTAGCCATAAAAAACATTATTAAAGCTTTCCTCTTAATTTTCCTTTTTTCCATACAGAGCTACAAAATGTAAACTGAGATAAGAGATACTTCATAAAACTGCTACAATTCTCTAGAATTCTGTTTCAAGAGCTGTAAAAAGTATTTAAAGTTATTTGAATGAAACAGAGGACATTTTTTAGAAGTTAAAAAATACCTCATCACCCATCTGTGGCACAAATGGACATCTTCGGGGAAGAGTGTCTGTAATCCATGTTGAAGGTAACCATTCTTCCAACGTCAAACCGTTTTCCGTTAGTTCTCCCACAGCCAATCTCTAAGAGTGTAAAACAATATCAAATAATATTATCATGAAAGCATTCATCTATCAGTCTGCCCAGGTAGTTAAAAACACAAAAAGGGAAAAGGATCCTTGTATAAAAATGTATGTTCTTTAAGTAGTAAAAAAAAAACCTTATTCTGGGAAGATGGTAGTAGTGGCAAAATAGTTAGCTTCAATCTCACTAACTCACTCCATAAAAAAGTACTACATCAACCAAAGCTCCACACACAATACTCAAAATAAAAATAGGTGATGAGATATTCCCATAAACAACAAAACAGAAGCTCTGTGTAGTTGCCTTTCCTGTAAACATTCTCTCAAGTTTTATAAACATACCATGTAACAAACCAATACGTATTCGAGGTTTTTCTTTAAAAAATCCTAGTCATAGCATGTTTCTAAGAAGTAAGAAAGATATTCTTACATGGGCTGAGCAGTGCCAGGATACAGAAGGTTAACTTTTATGGGCTGGACATTGTACTTGCACATAGCCCAAGAATATTCCCTAGCCATTTCATATGTAAGCTTCTAAAAAAAATTTTTTTTCAAACAGAATGCTCTCAAGCCAGGTCTCTTACTTCTTAACTTTCTGAACAGGCCTTAAGAAAAGTTTAAAATTTCTGGTCACCTACAAGTGGCCATGGTAGACTGGAAATTGTTACCTTAGATTTTGGAAAAATGAATTTTCTAAGAGCTGAAACTTAACATATATAAGTAGAGAAACACCATGCCGCTGATTAAAAATATTCTGGTTTGGTGTTTGTAAACTAAGACTTCTAAATTTTATTCTCTTGTGTTTGTTTAAAAAGGGGAAGTTATAAGGTAGTTATCACCGTGAGGTAATGAAAGTTCATAAAAAGAAACACAGTCATAACGGGGTATCAGAGGGTATGACTTGCAGCAGGTTCCTCCAGCTGTTACTCAGTATTCATTTTCCTAAGAACTCTTCTTCCTATTAACTACCTTTGTATTTCTCTGTTAAAACACATTAGGAGCGCTCTGTGGAGAAGAATGGAGGGATAAAGGACTCTGGCATTTACTATACATGAGATGAATCCATCCCATGTACTGAGATCCACAGATTGTATCAGTCTTATATATAATGAGGTTCTCAGTTAAAGTATTTGAAAAAGGCTTCCTTTGACCTAGGTAAAACAAAAAAAAGGCAGGAAAAGGCTAAAAATTACTAACTCCAGCCTCAATATAAACCACTAGTTACACTACTCAAGTATTTTTTCCCAGAGTGGGACAGCCAACAGCTCTTACATGAAGCCAGGTAAACTGGATATTAAACAGAAGTAATCATTTATAATAACTGTGGGACTATGGCATAGCCAAGAATCATTATAATAAATCTTACTCAGATCTTGGGGATCCTTGAAGTTTTAGTTAGATTTCTGTCAGTACTAATAACCATTTATGGGATAAAACACATTGATAGTTCTCTAAATTTCCAGCCTCCTGAACTGAGATTTAATTTTGGAGATAAAGGTAATTAATCTATTTTCTTTCTATCCATGGCAATTCTTCTAGGCCCACCTAAAATCTGACCTCTTCTGGAAGGCTTATCTGAAACTCTACGATGTCTCCCTTTGGTTTCTGAGTTACTATCTATAAAATTACTTTGCCAATTAAATGTATTATATCATGTGATATTTCTCCTGTTTTGGGGAGAGGGAATTCAAACAACTTGTTGGTCACACATTGTTTTTGGAGTAAGTGCTATGTCTTACACTTCTTTTCATTGACTGTATTGCAAGCACTAGATGAAAATTCATTGCTCTGATTTGCAGAGCTCCTAAACAACATAAGGGATATATGTCAGATACTATCTGGGATGACTGTACTGTATCTCAGGAGAATTCTATTTTAATAAGCATGTGCCTAACAAGGTTTTTTTTTTTTCTATTGATTCAAACAATTAACCATATGGAAGATATTTTACTTTTTCATAGATGCAATAAACATCAACTAATGATGTCTCAGTTATTTTTCAGCTTTACAACTCTATGCAAAAGAAAGGAAATGTTACTGTGTTTACCTGAGATAAGATGACTAAGGAATAAGAGCAATTCTATCTACTGTCAGATGCACTTCAACCAAAGCTCCACACACAATACTCAAAATAAAAATAGGTGATGAGATATTCCCATAAACAACAAAACAGAAGCTCTGTGTAGTTGCCTTTCCTGTAAACATTCTCTCAAGTTTTATAAACATACCATGTAACAAACCAATACGTATTCGAGGTTTTTCTTTAAAAAATCCTAGTCATAGCATGTTTCTAAGAAGTAAGAAAGATATTCTTACATGGGCTGAGCAGTGCCAGGATACAGAAGGTTAACTTTTATGGGCTGGACATTGTACTTGCACATAGCCCAAGAATATTCCCTAGCCATTTCATATGTAAGCTTCTAAAAAAAATTTTTTTTCAAACAGAATGCTCTCAAGCCAGGTCTCTTACTTCTTAACTTTCTGAACAGGCCTTAAGAAAAGTTTAAAATTTCTGGTCACCTACAAGTGGCCATGGTAGACTGGAAATTGTTACCTTAGACTTTGGAAAACTGAATTTTCTAAGAGCTGAAACTTAACATATATAAGTAGAGAAACACCATGCCGCTGATTAAAAATATTCTGGTTTGGTGTTTGTAAACTAAGACTTCTAAATTTTATTCTCTTGCGTTTGTTTAAAAAGGGGAAGTTATAAGGTAGTTATCACCGTGAGGTAATGAAAGTTCATAAAAAGAAACACAGTCATAACGGGGTATCAGAGGGTATGACTTGCAGCAGGTTCCTCCAGCTGTTACTCAGTATTCATTTTCCTAAGAACTCTTCTTCCTATTAACTACCTTTGTATTTCTCTGTTAAAACACATTAGGAGCGCTCTGTGGAGAAGAATGGAGGGATAAAGGACTCTGGCATTTACTATACATGAGATGAATCCATCCCATGTACTGAGATCCACAGATTGTATCAGTCTTATATATAATGAGGTTCTCAGTTAAAGTATTTGAAAAAGGCTTCCTTTGACCTAGGTAAAACAAAAAAAAGGCAGGAAAAGGCTAAAAATTACTAACTCCAGCCTCAATATAAACCACTAGTTACACTACTCAAGTATTTTTTCCCAGAGTGGGACAGCCAACAGCTCTTACATGAAGCCAGGTAAACTGGATATTAAACAGAAGTAATCATTTATAATAACTGTGGGACTATGGCATAGCCAAGAATCATTATAATAAATCTTACTCAGATCTTGGGGATCCTTGAAGTTTTAGTTAGATTTCTGTCAGTACTAATAACCATTTATGGGATAAAACACATTGATAGTTCTCTAAATTTCCAGCCTCCTGAACTGAGATTTAATTTTGGAGATAAAGGTAATTAATCTATTTTCTTTCTATCCATGGCAATTCTTCTAGGCCCACCTAAAATCTGACCTCTTCTGGAAGGCTTATCTGAAACTCTACGATGTCTCCCTTTGGTTTCTGAGTTACTATCTATAAAATTACTTTGCCAATTAAATGTATTATATCATGTGATATTTCTCCTGTTTTGGGGAGAGGGAATTCAAACAACTTGTTGGTCACACATTGTTTTTGGAGTAAGTGCTATGTCTTACACTTCTTTTCATTGACTGTATTGCAAGCACTAGATGAAAATTCATTGCTCTGATTTGCAGAGCTCCTAAACAACATAAGGGATATATGTCAGATACTATCTGGGATGACTGTACTGTATCTCAGGAGAATTCTATTTTAATAAGCATGTGCCTAACAAGGTTTTTTTTTTTCTATTGATTCAAACAATTAACCATATGGAAGATATTTTACTTTTTCATAGATGCAATAAACATCAACTAATGATGTCTCAGTTATTTTTCAGCTTTACAACTCTATGCAAAAGAAAGGAAATGTTACTGTGTTTACCTGAGATAAGATGACTAAGGAATAAGAGCAATTCTATCTACTGTCAGATGCACTGATAGGCTGAAAACAAACCAGGTAAACAAAATCCAAATTACAGGGAGTAACCTGTAATATCCTAACCTTAAACTATTTGAAACATGTACCAAACAAATTAGTGGCAAACAGACCCTGGGGTAATACTTTAAGCAAAAGAGTGAAATTAAAAATATGCCAAATAGTAACAATGGATCCAAATGTGGCATGTAAGAAGAAGCCTGAGGTATTCGTTTATGGATAATTATCAAATAAAAGGGGACCAGGTGAAGTAAACTGCATTCTTAGGACAAAAGAATTATGGGATGTAACACTGCAAACCTCCAAAGTTTCCAAAACTGTCTTGAGATGGGGAAAAAAAAATGTTTACCTCATTTGCCAGATACATGGCTTAATCAGTTTTATCTGACTATCATGTAAAATAATGGGTCAGCCTACATTTACCATCACAGGCAAGGAAGAAGAGGAATACTGTGGCTAATGTGTGGCATTCTCTTTGGTAAATATTCTCCAGACAAAGGCAAAGGAGGTGACAAAGGAGGCTGTGGAATCCAAATTAAAGTAATTCATAATCCATAATTATATAGCTGAAACAAAAGAAAGCTCAACTGATGCAGATAAAATAAACATTAAGACAGATGCAGTCTTGAAATTTTTTCAAAGCTCTCTAAAGATAAAACATCCTATAGCTTCCCTAGTATTTAATTCTACAGATAACATCTTCCATTTAATTCTAAAAATAGCATTGGTTTTTAAAAAATCTTCCGTTTGTTTCACCAAATGTGCTTCCAACTTACAGTCTTTTGGGGAATAGACAATATGTCCCTTATATTTCATTTCCTTTAGAGCAAAAGTTAAACAGTTCCTGTTTTTAAAATATTCCAACTCCATAAGAACTTACAAATCTTATTCCCATAACATTCATCCCTCTTCTTTGATCTGTCTCAAATTATCCACAGACTAAAGATGTAGTTATCAAACCAATACTACTGCCCTAAGGACCAGTGATGGCTCACAAGTTCTGTAAATTAATGAAGGCTTGTTACCAGCAGTGATAGTTTGTAAGGATGGTTGAAAGACAAAGGCAATTAAAGGCTAATAAAATGTGTTTTGTAGCATTATTTTTTTTACATAAATAAACAAATGCTACTGGAGTCTCAAGAAAACTCTGCTCATAAGATCAAATGCTCAATATATAACAATATGATTAATTCTACAAGTAAATACTCTCACACATTAAACATTTTAAAAATTGAGGAAAACGAAACAGATCTCTATATGCTTTATTTTACTACTGTGTAATTCCATGTTTTTTCTATGACTACTTAGCTGGTAAACCTGAACAATGTTTATGTTTATCCACTGCACTTTTAAAATGTGTAGTCTGTTTTCACAGAAAACATATATATGTATAATATCTATTTATGTAATTATATATAGAGATATATATATATAATATATATATATAAGTATATAACTCAACCTTTTGTTTTCTTTCTTTGGGCTTCTTTTTCTTTGGTGATACTGGTCCATCCTTTTCTTCATTTATTTTTTTCCTATCCTTTTTAATCTGTTTTTGCTTCTGTTTTTCAGATTCTTCTTCTTCATCTGAACTGCTTTCTGCTTTCTTGGTTTTATGCTTAGGAATTTTCTTTGGTGGTTGCAGATTAATTCCAGCATCTGCTGTCCAGTCAGAATAATCACTGGAGTAGTCACTAAAAGGAAAGAGGGATTTAAAAAATACACAGAACAAGATACACGTTAAGACTCTGCTGTATGCACATGTAAAGAACGAACATAATAAAAAGTAATGGGCTTCCCTGGTGGCTCAGAAGGTAAAGAATCTGCCTGCAATGCAGGAGGACCAGGGTTCAATCCCTGGGTTGGGAAGATCCCCTGGAAGAGGAAATGGCAACGCACTCCAGTATTCTTGCCTGGAGAATTCCTGGACAGAGGAGCCTGGCGAACTACAGTCCATGGGGTTGCAAAGAGTCGGACACAACTGAGTGCCTAACAGACAATGACAGAATAGTACATACTAAATGAACTAAAAGTACTTCCTAACTTTCAACTCATCTTCTAAATAGTTTCTTACAAGTTTGCAGGCTTAACTTAGTTAAATATCTCCAAAATTTATTAGGATAAATGAGGCCTAATTAAAGTAGTTCTAATTAAACAATGAATTTAAATACCACTTATAATTTTAACAAAAATATAGATTTGAGTGTTACACGTGTTCAAAATATTGTGGGGTCACAAAGATAAGGAGCAGAGAGATGGTCAATTTCCTCAATTCTAGTAACAGAAAGAAAGCTCTAGATAGCATAGGAGGCATCAACGTTAAAGAAGAAGCGTAAGGATTCCCTTGTTGAGGGCAGGTGGGCATTCTTGACATGCGAACTCCCATGGTACAGCATCGGTGGCGTCATCATAGCTAGATATCGACCTGGAAGGGTCAAAGTATTCTATCCTGTGGGAAGATCATGCCTGCAAACTTTACTAAGCATCTACATACACTCGAGGTATATATTACGCTTCAAAGCATAGTAAGATTCAGAAAAATACAGGCCTTAGTAGCTTATGTATCACTATCAATCATGTTTGCCGTTGGTTGTATCTCGTTGGAAACTCTAACACATCTAAGCTTTACTAAACTGATGCTGCAAAATAAAGAATCCAATTAAGTTGTCTTCTGTTTTAATTTAAGAACATGAGAATTATTTAGTACTTGACTTTTTAGTTTTATAAATATAATTGCCTTAATGGAATCTAAACTGTACTATGTTAAAATCAATTATCAGGTTGCCTAGACTTACTGATGTATATCCTCACTTCTCTAAAAATATTGCTGACAAGGCTGAAGTCATATTTTTCTGGAGTTTTATTCTACTACCTCGTCCCTCTGGCCCAAGTGTCTTTTTTTATGGGCAATTTACCTGTTATCTCCCTAAGAATAATCATTGCAGATAAAAGTCAAATAATTAAGGTGTTTTCTAGTATGATTTTCATGACTTCATCTTAAAACTTTAAATTTTAAAGTTGCATAAAACCATTTGCAGACACTATTCTGGATATTTGGGAATATATCTACAGGGCAAATAGCTATCCAATTGGCCATACTGAACTTACAAGCATTTATTTACACTGACCTCAGCCATGATCACTGTAAATGGCACTTGCCAAACTGCCAACTGTTGCTACACTATGGAACACTCAGCTTTTACAGAAAATCTGCTGCTGCCAGCACAGAACTACAAATCCCAGAGGCCTATGTTCTTTACAATAGTTTCTCCAACAGCTGAAGTGAACACTGTTTTTTCAAAACAAGAACCTCTATGCTGTTGCATGGTCTGAGATACAAGCATAACTTGTTTTATTGTGCTTTGCAGATACTTGGTTTCTCTTCTTTCTTTTCTTCTTTACAAATTCAAGGTTTGTGGCAACCTGGCATCAAGCAAGTCTATTGGTGCCACTTTCCCTATAGCATTATTTTTAAATTAATGATGTTTTTAAATGTTGAAATTTTTTTTAGAGATAACACTACTGCACACCTCACTGCACAGTGAAAATGCAATTTTTATATGCACTAGGAAAACAAAAATTCATGTGACTTGCTTTACTGCAATATACATTTTGGTGGTCTGGAGTAAAACCTGAGGTGTTCCAAAACAGAACTATACTCTATTTCCACTGCTAAGCCAAAAGAAAGCAGTTTTTCTTCTGCTGTCTTGTTTTAAATATAGGAAACTACCAGACATAATGATGAACACTTGCATATCATTACTGGGAGCAACTACTGTGGAAACAGGATAATATGTCCTGTGACAATGTCCATGATAATAAGAGGTGAAGAATTTTTACACATAGCCTCCTGGTTTCTTTGGAATTTTAAGAACTAATGCTGTCAAGGAATAAGTATCAAGGGCTAAACATAATTACCATTCCCAAAGGCTCTACTCCTTCTTGTTACTAAGACCTCATAATGTCAGACAAGGCCATTAAGCTCTGTAACAATATGAATCACCAGTTAATGGGGCTGAAGGAATCCTTGCTTACATGATCAAATGGGGTGGGAAAAACAGGAAAAAGGGAAAGCTTATTCTCATTGCCAGAAGAAAATACTACTAGCATTTGACAAATTCCATTATAAAAGATAGTTAATTCTACAAAATCTCATTACTTTCATAATTTAATGCTTAAGTATTTCTCAAATCCAGTAATGAAACTAGCTTGTGGTTCAGTATTACAAATAATAACAGCATTCAGAAGATAAAATATCAACTGAGGAAAAAAGTTAAAAGCATCATTTTGTAGATCTAGTTACAATTTTAAACCCAAAGGGACTCTGAACTATGTTTCTGGTAGAAAAGAATCTTTACCTTTCTAAAGAATTTATAGTACTTGTGGGAGGAAAAAAATTCATTAAATTACCTAGAACTGCCATCACTGTGCCAAGCTCTCTCTTCTTCTTCAGACGTTCCACCACTGACAGCAACAACTTCACCTTCCTAAGAGATAGTGAGTATATATTTTATTGTGTAGTTTTACAGAATAACATTCTATATGACTATACTAATAGAAAATATCAGTGGTATCTAGTAGTATGAATCATATTAGGATATCTTATGAAAATCTGATTTAAATTAGTTGCAAAATGCAAGTCTCAAAGATAAATACTTATTAATGGATTCAGAGCAATCTCTTGGATGGATTAACTTTTTAAAGCCTCAAATTGGTTGATACGAAACTTAAATTTAGGAACTTTTAGGTTTTATTATAATTATTATTAAAATAGCTTTATCATGTAAAAAAGAATATTCCAATTCAGGTATTATTTTATACACGTAAGGAAGATTAAAAACTACCCAAACACTCTGTTTCTCTTTAGCAAATATTCACTGGTCAATACACGCTACTACCTGTGAAGCCATTTTCTTTATAAAAATTGCTTTGTGGTCACAAAATCTTGCTTCAATAAAAATAGTAATCTATATTAATTAAGATTTTACTACAGATCAGAAACTGTTCTAAGCACTCTGCATATATCATCCCATTTGATCTAGACAAAACAGTGACTGGTAAGAGGAAACAGATCTTTTTTCCCCAGTTATAAGTGATTTCTGAAATATATTTCATTATTTTATTCTATTTACACTATCCTACCATTTAAAAAAATTATCTCATTATTTTAACATATTGAAACTTTGGTTCTCTATTAACCAGCAAGTATAATACTGATTCTAGGGAAATAGGTTTTTATATAAAAGAAACAAACTTCAACAGGCTAAGAAATTTATCCAAGGCAGTACAATTAATAAGCAACAAAGCCTACTGTGAACTCAGATCATTTTACTTCAAAGCTTAAACCCACACTAACAAGAACAGTTCAGTGTTATTAATTGCTGGGCGTAGTTAGATAATTTTTCATGAGGATAATGAAACGTATTCTTTTACTAATCAAATATTACATTTTGGGGAGAAAAATTTTCCCATTATCATGTCTTAAAAAATGAAGAATGTAATTGCATAACTGCCATAGAGCTTTGAAAATCAAGCAAATATGTAAAGATCAAAATCTAAAAGCATATTTTATTTAGCAAACAATCTCTGCTCACTAACTGAAAAGAAACTAAATAAATTATCTAATTATTCCCACCTTTAGTATATTAGATGTGTATAAGAGACAGCTCCTGAACTGAGATTTAATTTTGGAGATAAAGGTAATTAATCTATTTTCTTTCTATCCATGGCAATTCTTCTAGGCCCACCTAAAATCTGACCTCTTCTGGAAGGCTTATCTGAAACTCTACGATGTCTCCCTTTGGTTTCTGAGTTACTATCTATAAAATTACTTTGCCAATTAAATGTATTATATCATGTGATATTTCTCCTGTTTTGGGGAGAGGGAATTCAAACAACTTGTTGGTCACACATTGTTTTTGGAGTAAGTGCTATGTCTTACACTTCTTTTCATTGACTGTATTGCAAGCACTAGATGAAAATTCATTGCTCTGATTTGCAGAGCTCCTAAACAACATAAGGGATATATGTCAGATACTATCTGGGATGACTGTACTGTATCTCAGGAGAATTCTATTTTAATAAGCATGTGCCTAACAAGGTTTTTTTTTTTTATTTGTTAATTTTCTTATGTAACAGTTGTACCTGGAAATAGTTTTAGTTGATTTGTATTTTTAAAATTTTATGGAAACTTTTATTTAAGAGAATACTATAAATCTTTCAAAAATAAACACTTTATAATGCAAACTAGCACACACATATTTTATGCTTTGTGGTATATCTAAGTTGCTAAATGTCAAGTTTGTATGAAGAATATGTTTTCTGTTTTTGTCAGATTAAAAATATCATTTTGTTCTGGCTATACTAGGACCTAAAGCCAACGGAGACGTTTAAATTATGGTTAGAATACTCTCAGTTTGAGCTAATATAACCCTGTCCATAGAGAATATATATGGAGAATCCCCACGCATGCCTGCCACTGCAAAACATAACATGACTTCAAAAACGTATAGCTGTCAATACTTCAGATCAGTCTTTGACTTAACTGTGAGTGAAGGGTAATAAGGAGAGTGGGGCAGGAGAAGAAAGACAGTTGTACGTCTAAGCAAGCTTGATTTGTAAAGGCAAATGGACTGCCTTTGCTGAAAGAATATATAATTTTGTCGGGACAATGATATTTATGAAAATACTTATAAGGAGTATTTTACAATCTACATTGAGAAAGCTATAAATTGATACAGAGATTATAAAGTAACCAAAACTGTTGACTGTCTATTCATCAATTCTATTATACAGACTAGAGTTTTACAGTATTAAAAAGCTTGGTTTTGGAGTAAAAGGAAACCGGGTTTAATTCCTTACTCTACCATTTAGTAGTTAGGTAAATGAGTAACCTAAACATCTTTGAACTTCAGAGTCCTCATAATGGGAGTAATTAATTCAGATGCATTTGTTTTGTGGACCTGAGGTTATGAATAACTACGCCATGCCTTGAACACACACTATGTTCTTCAGCCATCACTGTCATTTTAAGACCTAGACATACCATGTTTGAGCTATATCTACAAATATATCAGGTTATATTAAAAAAAAACACGTCAAAATGAAAACAGAAATTTATAAATGTGCTGAGCTCTCACATCTGAAGAACTTGTGCCATTTTCTATCTCTTCTGAAGGTCTAGGAGTCTCTTCTAACGCAGATCTCGTGCGGTAATTATGTTGATTTGCCTGCTGCTTTTTGGATTCTCCAAGATCCAGGAAATGTTCATGAGCATGATTCTGGAAAAAAGTAAATTCAATTTATTTACAGTATGCTTAAAGAAAATGCTTTTTAAAAGTTACATTTTTTTTTCTCATGCATGTTTAAGATTATCACGTAAGTAGAATCCTACGGACAGAGGAACCTGGTGGGCTGCTGTCCGTGGGGTCGCCCAGAGTCCGACACAACTGAAGTGACTTAGCAGCAGCAGCAGCAGATTATAATACCAGCTCAAGTATTTTAACATTAAGCTAAACAGAGATGGTAATGAACAGGGAAGCCTGGCGTGCTGCGTGCGATTCATGGGGTCGCGAAGAGTCGGACACAAGCGACTGTACTGAACTGAAAACACAGGTTAGTGATAGGTTGAAATTCACTTGCTGATTGATAGGTTATAAAAACCTTTTTTGATTAAGGATTCATAAAAACAGACTAAGTCTAACGCTGAACTCTCTTGTATCCACATTAAAGCTATAAAACAGATAAAGGAAAGAGGACCTCAGACTGTGAGGCATAAGTGACACGCAGAGGCAAACTAGGAAACAAAACAGTGATCACAAAGCTAACTGGTCACTACAAGGCTTGGATACCAAGGTAACTGGCTCTCTCTCTCCTGCTGCAGGCAAATGTGAGAAGCAAATGTGGGGAAAGTCTTCTGCAGCAGAGAAAACAACTAAGAATAATCAAAATAAATGAAAGTCCAACACAGTTACAGACATGAAAAAATTCAACAAACTCAAGAATTTACACCTGAAAAAGAAACCTAACTAAAGAACATAAAAAGTAAATGGAAAATACTAAAAATTACCTCCAGAGATTGACATCACTTATATATACGTCATACAATAAATCATACAATAAAAAAGGAACATTATCTTTAAAGTGCTAACAGAAAATAGTTTTGAACCTCTTATTTATATCCTCACTGCTCTGAACCTATAATTATATCCTCACTTTTCCCACCTCGCCCCCCACCTTCTCATTGTTTTACAAGGACCTCAAAATTTTGTGACAGATTTCTGGTCAAGTTGTTTCCATTAAAAAGTACTGCTTTAAAAAGTAGTAACTTAAAATTGCCACACAGAGAAAAACAGATGGTCCACAAAACATTCTCCTTTCCTTCAAGGTTTTGTTATTGCTATCATTAATTGTTCTTTGCTAAATGACTGATCAAGACAAAACAGTCCTGAGACAGTTCTTCCACCAATGATGAAGACTGGGGTGCCAGGTATTGGCGATGATCTTCAGTCAGCCCTCTGAGCTTTCTGGGCACACACTGTGGCCGTGCCAACTCCAGCAGCCTTCGTGTCTACTGCTGTGATGGCGCCATAGTAAATCTCTGTCTCATTCACAAATACCAAAACGACCCAGAGGATAGTCAGAGGAGTTTTCAACACATAGGTGGCTTGCCCGGAACCTTATCAACAGTGGCAGGCAGCATCAGTATCTTTCAAGAATTTTGGGCTATCTTTCAGAAGATTCTTCCCACAACAGTGACCATCATCGTCTTCAGTTCAACAATCCTGCAAGCTATGTTAGCTGTGGACAATCCAGAACAGATGAACAGCTGACTTGGCTTGGTTGGCTCAGGATAATCACTTCAGCTGTGAAGTTAGCTGCTTCCATTGATGGGTTATTTTTGCTCTCAGGAGCAACACCACCATGGCAAGCATCTCTGACAGACATGTTCTTGACACTGATGTCTACACTGTCCTCAGAAAAGCGTCACTCAAGGCTTTAAGCGCACTTCAACGGACTTTTTTTTTTTTTTTCACTTTAGTTGTAATGACAACTGGAGCAAAGGTGACCACATGCCAGATTTGAGAACCCCAGTCTGCGACTGGCCCACAGGGACACATCCAGTTCTACCTGGAGGGGCAGGCACCAAGGGCTTGTCAGTCAGACAAGTTGGTGGCCTTGGATGCCATTCAGAGCTTTAAGCCTCACTGTTCATTACAGGTGACTTTCCAACCCTTGAAGCAAGACATGTTATTAGCACTTGGGTCCAGCATGTTGTCACCATTCCAATAAGAAATTGGCACAAACACTACTGTGTTGGGTTGCAGAAAGTTTTCTTAATGTGAATCAATTCCTTAATGCCTTCTTAACTCTCCTTGCTGTAGGGTGCTCAGTGGAACCCACTTTGTTAACACCAAACAAAAACTAACATCAGTCAAGTTCATGGTTATTTTAAGGTAATTCTCTTATTCTCTCCAGAAATTTTCAGGATATTTCCTTTTAGATGTTTTCAAATCTCACTATAATATGCTCACCCGAGGTTTTATATTTTATATTGTTTTTCTTTATTTTAGTTGGCATACTATGCATTTGCTTGGAGATTAACTCTAGAAAATTTTGGTTCATTATTTTTTTCAACTCTTTGCTCCCTCTGTATGTCTTTCTCTTCCTCAAAGACTCTTACTAAATAAAGCTTTATTACTACGTACTTCTAGTGTGTATGTATGTGTGTATACAACACACATTTACAAAAACATATATATATATATGGTTCTCACATTTCCCTCATTGTCTCCATTATTTTATCCCTTGTTGATACATTCTGGAAGAGTTCTTCAACTTCATAGCTTACTAATTCATTTTTCAGTGTTTTCTATTCAACTTATCCACTGAATTCTCCATTTCAAGGACAACAGGTTTCATCTTAATTTCTCCAACAGAACACTCCCCAAAACAGCTTGTTGCTATATCATGCTTCCAATATCGTCTCTTCTCTCTCTCAGAATAATATGCTATTTTGAGTATCTGAATATGATTGACTCTGGTTTCACAAGTGTGCTGGGTGGCACTTTCGAAGGGAAAGAAAAAGAAAAAATAATCTAGGTCTTGCTCTGTCTTCTAAAAAAAGCATCTGTATATATACATGAGGAGATGTGTGTGTACCTCAAGACTTGTGAAACTGCAAACCCAAGTCCAAGCATCCCTGCCACTCCATCCCCTCCACTTTGCAGCTCTCCCCTCAATCGGTCTTGTCATGCCTTTCCAGCACTGTGGCTCTACTCCTGTTGGGGCTATTACTTGTAAAAGCCAAGTGAAATCAAACACATCTTCTCATGCTAACATTCAAAATTTACTCCATGCAGATTCTCTCTAAAAGAATTACTGAAGGATTCTGTAGTTCTGTGAAAATATGTAAAAGCTATAAAAAAGGAAATGATGCTTAACTTTATCTCATATGCTTTGAATAACTTATTGTTAAAAATGTAATGGATCTTGCTTCTTTCATTTAACATAAATATTATTTACCTATTATTTATATTATCAAAACTATTTCATTAAAAATGCTTTTTGTTTCATTTTGTAAAGCTTTATCCACAATTCTTACTGCTTTAGGATAAATTCCAAGTCAAAGAACATGACTTATATCTAATGCAGAGGAAAAAGCCTGCTGTCAACCAACATCTCTTCCCCTCCTCTTGCACAGAAAACGAAATTTTCACTGCCAGACTTTCAAGTGACTAAATCTTGGCCAATGGGCTATCTGGTACAGTGCTGCAGAACAAGTTCAAAAAATCTTCATCAGGAGAGCATGTGCACCTTCTGCACCTTCCTTAATGAAATTGTCTTCCCTCCTGCAGCCTTATATGAAAATGCTGCTATCTTGAGGCCAGAAGTCAAATTCACACACAAGAAAATCAGAAAAATTTGAAAAGCTTCAGTTCCCAACACAGAGGGCAACACACTAGATCTTGACCACCTACCAAGGCTTTTATATCAGAAAGAAATACATTTCCCTAAAGGGAAATAAATATTTAAGAAAAACATTTTTAAGACACTCTCATTTTTGGGACCACGTTCAGTTCAGTCACTCAGTCTTGTCTGACTCTTTGCGACCCCATGAACCGCAGCACGCCAGGCCTCCCTGTCCATCACTAACTCCCAGAGTCCACCCAAATTCATGTCCATTGAGTCTGCGATGTATCCAACCATCTCATCCTCTGTCGTCCCCTTCTCCACCTGCCCTCAATCTTTTCCAGCATCAGGGTCTTTTCCAATGAGTCAGCTCTTTGCATCAGGTGGCCAAAGTATTGGAGTTTCAGCTTCAGCATCTTCCTTCCAATGAATACCCAGGACTGATCTCATTTAGGATGGACTGGCTGGATCTCCTTGCAGTCCAAGGGACTCTCAAGAGTCTTCTCCAACACCACAGTTCAAAAGCATCAATTCTTCGGTGCTCAGCTATCTTTACAGTCCAACTCTCACACCCATACTTATTGTCAAAATCAACTTTCTAACTGCTTTCTAAACAGTTTTTCTGCATTAACTTATACAACTCCCCTACACAGTCAGTACCCTCTATTATTAGAGGAAAAAAATTAATGCAACTCTGAGGTGTAAGGTAGCATCTCACAATGTGTACATCTGTGATTATCAATGTTATTAGTCGCGTGGTAAGTGCTTTCAAACCTTTCTCCATTCTCATAAAATGTGAAAAACAAAAATGAGGTCATGTTATAAATATTACTGTTACAGTTGCTTTCTTTCACTAAACAAATACATCATGAGTATTTCTCCCGAGCAATGGAGTGAACTCTAACTTCTTTAATAAAAAAAAAAAAAAAAAGTGTATAATATTCCATGCATGTGTCATGACATCCTACCTTTCTTCTACCAACAGACACTAAAAGTATTTCAGCGTTTGCCACCAGAGACAATAAATATCTGCATGCACACATACATACATACATTCACATCAGTCCTTTCCTTTCTAAAAAGGTCTTTGAAGAACCACTATTAAAAGATAAGCACATCCTTTTAATTTTATAGATACATCCTTTTAATTTTATAGATATTACCATATCCTATCCATAAAAGTGGTAGCAATAGCTCTCAATCATTATACGAATTCATGTCCCCACATCTTTGGAGTCAGAAGAAAGGAAACTAAAAATAGGTATGCTTTCTGGCCACCATGAAAACAACAACCACCGCAACCAACAAAAAACTTAAAAAAGAAAAAATTATTTCAAATTATACTAACAGAAATTCTAGCAGGGTGGGGTCCGACTGTTGCCAAGGTAGGGCACTCTTACCTACAGGAAAACATCAAGTGGCAAGGACTACTTGAGTCCTGTGAAGGGTTACAAACAGGAGAGAGAGTTGTAATAAAGGAGACTACTTTAGAACATCTGAGGAGCTCAGATAACAGGACAGAGTACAAAGCTGGGTCAAGAGACCAGTCATCCTTTGACACTCCAGCAGTTAAGTCTATCTCTCCCCCAGATTAGGGCATAACCAACTGAAATCCACTGGAATGAAAATTTTTTCCACAGTAGGATGACGGAAAAACCAACAGGGCAAACTAGGAGGGACAATTTACCTCTCTTAATGGAGAAAATGAGAACTATTATTTATAGCAGCATAGCTGAGTTGATTATCTGCAATAACAAATTGGTGCAAAACAGTTTAAAAAAAAAAAAGACAAAAATTTAAACTAAAACACTGTTTTAGAGTGTGCCACCAAAGGCAAAACTAAAAAAAGACCTTGCTTAGGGTTAAGGTATAAATTTATTGGATTTAACAGGCATATTACAATTGGAATTTGAGACAAATGTACACCAGAAAGTATGACATGTATAAAGATTCAAAGATAATCTAAAGATAACTGAGAATTAACTATGTTAACTTTATTTCATTAGTTAAATAGCCTATCTGTAATGTTCACATCTGTAATTACAAAACCACCTTTAAATGGTCATTATATTAATGAAGCAAATATTAAACATGAAAGTAATCACTGTTTACCTTTGAGACAGTGGGCATTTTATTCTCTTTCGGAACTGTCAAGTGTTTTCTCTTCTCTTCTGATCTGTAAGTCTTTATTTCTTCTTCTCCCTTTGCAGTTCTCCATTCTTCTTGCCTACTGGAAGAGAATTCAAAGCCACATATCCTAATCTATAATTTCTGTAACCGATTTCTCCCCAAAGGAAATGTCAGGCATCAATGTTTTCTTTTCATATTAGGGATGTGATAAAGATTTCTGAGCTTCAATTCAGAGACTGTGAGTTCTGGACAGTTAGTATTAAATGACTGGATGTCTTTCCAGTAGGAAAGAAAGAATCTGTCTACTTGAACTTGATACTACCATTTCTGCTATGGTCTTTGGCAAATAAAGTTTTAGGATCTAGGAACACTGTCAAACATTAAAAACAGAATTTAATTATGACAGTGTTGGGCTTATGCTGTGATAATCTTAATGTGTCACAGAGATAGTTGGAATCTACAAACAAACAGGCACAACAGATCTTTGAGGGAGATCTACTATTACTCCCGAAGCCCTGAAAGAACTGCATCCTCTCCGATGAAAGGATAGTCAGGCCTCAGTCACTGAAAACACTTCAACTCTATCCAGATATCAAGCTGAATTTGAGGAACAGAAGTTTTGAGGAACATTAACTGTGAAGTTAAATTTCATAGAAATTTAACCGAACTCACAAGGACAAGAGAATTTAGAATTTTAATTCCTTAGAACTTCAAAGTTTCTGAACTGCAAGGGTATTTAATCTCTGAACTTTAATTTTTCCCTGGAGTTAACACAGTTGGAAGGAAGTTAATATTCAAACTTGGAAGTGCCCTATAATGTTGATATTTATTACTAGGGTGAATTAATGCTGTCATTTTATACTCAACTGCAGAACCTCTAATGCAACTGGTTGGAATTCTGAATGGAAATGAATGAATTTAAATCTTATGAAAAGAACAGCCTTGGATTTAATTTTGTTTGTTCTTTTTTTAAATTAAACTTTTTATTGAGATAATTGTAGATTTACACACAGTTCTAAGAAATAATACAGAGAGGTTCCTTGTATCCTCTATCCAGTGCCCTCCAAAGGGGTATCTTCTAAAAGTATAGTACAACATCATAACTTGGATCTGGATATTGAATACAACCCACTGATACTCAGAATCACCCAGTTTTATTCTACTCGTGTGTGTGTATTTAGTTCTAAGTTTATCACACGTGCAGGTTTCTGTATCCATTGCCCCAGTCAAGATACAGAACATTTTCATTACCACAAAGCTCCCTTGAGTGCCCTGCGAATGATCACATCCACCTTACTCTTCTCTCCTCAGCCCCTGCTCCCCACAGTGTCTAGCAACCACTCGTCTGTTCTCTATATACTTTTGACATGTCAAGAGTAGTCCCTAAACGGAATACTGCATTCTCAGCATAAAGCCCTCACGACTCAATCAAGATGTGTACCAACAGGCTGGTTCTGTTTAATGAAGTCGTATTCTATGGTGTGGATATACTGTAGTTTGCTTGATTATACACTCAGTGAAGGACATCTAGGGTATTCCTAGGTTTGGGCTATTAGGAATAAAGCTGCTATACATCTGTGTAGAGGTTTTGGGGTTAAAGTAAGTTTAATTTCTTTGGGGTCAGTTCCCGAGTACCATCAACGGCTCTTGTGACAGTCTAGGCTTCTATGAAAACGCCCAGCTGCTCCGGAGGGGCTGCACTGTTCTGCATGTGTTGCTGGTGGTACGAAGAGTGAACTAATTTCACTAGGATGCTCTAAAAGGAAAGTCCATTTTAGAATGGCCCAGTTCTATGCCTGTTTGTAATGTATACATTCTGCTCTGCATTTTAAAGAAGCAAACCACTGCCTCACATGGAGAGAAATACCCTGGCTCAGTGCTACCTGTATTGAAGTTCACTATAAGGAAGCAAACATTCATGCAGATAAAAGTTATGTTCTTCACAGCTGTATCAATAATAGAAGTAATATTCTAATTTCCTATTTTATTCTTCTGAGTTATTTTTCAAGTAGTTTTTAAAATGATGGGTGTTACTGTACCCTCTTCAAACCTTACTTAACATTATAATTAACAAGTAGACATGAATATAACTAAAAATATACTGAGTTAATTTTTAATAAGAACATCTGAGTGGATTTGTCATCAGATAAAATTATGGTTCAAATTTAAACTTCAGGTGTATAATCCTAAAACTTAAAACAAATTTGAAGTATCATCCAATCAAAACAGCATAATCAGATTAAAAATATTTTAACTATACAATTACTCTTAAGAATAGATAATCCTAAAATCATATTTGATCCTTTACTACAGTACAGTATTAAAATATACAGTAAGTATTAGTTGGGGTTCAAATGGACCTCATTCATGAGTATTTCATTACTAAAGAATCAAAAGGAATTGGATATAAACTTCTCTCACAGCAATGACCTTGAGAAAAGGACTACATTAAATCAACACTTTTTAATTTTACATGCATACTTTTAAATGGGCTTCCCCAGTGGTTCAGCTGGTAAAGAACTCGCCTGCCAATGCAGGAGATGCAGTAGACATGGGTTTGATTCCTGGCTTGGGACGATCTCCTGGAGGAGGGCATGGCAACCCACTCCAGTATTGTTGCCTTAAAAATATAGACAAGAGGAGCCTGGTGGGCTACAGCCCATAGGGTTGCAAGAGTCAGACATCACTGAAGCCACTGAGCACACACACATATATTTTTCAATATTAAAAAAAAAATCAATAATAACCTATCAATAATAATGTATTTTCACTATGCCTGTGAATGACATGGTGTGAATGATTAATAAAATCCATAAAAAATTCAGTTGTAACAAACTTTATGAAATGTGTTTTAAGATACAATTAAGCAAGACAAACTAAAGTTCAAATATGCTACTCAGTAAAATCTCATGTATTTGTTCAAGCCAAATTTATAATTCCCCCATTCCCCTTAACAACTCCTACCCACCTAAGAGTCATTTACCTGAATCATCCTAGGAAGGGACATTTAGTGAAATTAACTTTTCTCCAGAGTCATGAATAGTTTAAAACATTAGCTCTTTTCCGATAAATTTAAGACAAATTAGAGCTGGAAAGGTACTCTGAAGACCAACTCAAAATGAATACAAACAACTGTGGTACATCACAATTCATAACTACCCTTACCTGGCTACACCAGATGATAGCTCAGGTACTACCACCCTTCGACTCCAAGCAACAAGATCCCGCTCTGTGGCTATTTCACTTCTTGGTGCATTACTGTGCATCTGCCGTACACCTTCGATTTGACCACTACGCCTTAGTCCTACATTAGGTGGTGAATGAACCTCTGAGGTAGAACTTGTAGAGCCTAAGAGCAAAAATTAATATAAAAAGCTCTATTTAGAGATATTTCTCCATTAGCTTATAACAGGAAACAAACAAACCGAAAAAATACCAGGAGAAAAAAAATCCATACTATCTTTCACATGAAACTTCATATTATGGCAAATAATCAAATTACCAAATCAGGAACTAAACCACAAGCAAAGTTTAATGAAAACAAAATAAGGTCATTTAGTTGACCAGGTAAGTTAATGAATCATAACTACTATCGCCAAAGATGTAAAATCATTGTTTTTTAAAAATGCCCACTGTATGTTTTGGGGAAAACCAGGTAAGAAGCAAAAACAGACAAACCCAAGACATTTATAGTTCATAAATCTGCTTTAAATTTTCTCTAAAATGTAGTAATATACAACAATAAGGGTGGTGAGATGGTCAAGAATGTGGCTTTGAATGTATTCTACTCTCAAAGAAATGTATTCAAGAACTTTATTTGAAGAGATTTATTTTTGACATTTTTCTAAGTTAAACATGTTCATTACAAGAAATTTATAAGAATATACCTATTAAAAAACTCAGTGTCCATAGTTTGAAACCTTATATTATGAACACTTTCTTAGGTCATCAAACATTCTTCAAAAGCATGATTATGCTTATTTTGGCAGTCAAACAGTTCATATCATGGATTTATTATATTTGTTAAATTGTTTCTCTAGTGTTGTAGGTTTAGACTGTTTTAATGGATTGGGGGCAGAAGGAGAAGGGGACGACCGAGGATGAGATGGCTGGATGGCATCACGGACTCGATGGACGTGAGTCTGCGTGAACTCCAAGAGATGGTGATGAACAGGGAGGCCTGGTGTGCTGCGATTCATGGGGTCGCAAAGAGTCGGACACGACTGAGCGACTGAACTGAACTGAATTTTTTAACTATTCCATTTAAAATAGTCCCTCCTTACCTCTACTTAAACGGCTGGTATTACTGATAGCTGCTTCACCAGAACGTCTCAGGTCTTGCTCCTGCTGTAGTCTTTGAATCATACTATCCAGTGGGCTGATCTCCTGGTTTGCTTGCTGACTTAAAACTTGATTCAGTCCTATGTAAATCACAAAAATGCTAAGGATACTTCAAACCATTTCATCATCAACCTCACTTTGAGTCCAGAATTAAACACAAATTTTGCTTGAATAAAAGACCTAAAATGAACAACTGTAAATGATAAGGGAGAGAGAGGGGAAAAAAAGGAAAAAAAAAAGAAACATACCCCCTTCAAATTTAATTTATTAAAAATAACAACAATGATGTAACTTTTACTAAGTGTTTACCATGATTCAGGCACTCAAAATCCTTAAACTATCACAAGTCCATAGGTATTATTAATTCTACTTTGTCTATAAAGTAGAACTAATAATACCTATAAAGTGGTATCTATAAAGTGGAATTAGTGGTATTATAAAGTGAAAACCAAAATAACTGTTCAAAGTCATATATCCAGTTAAGTGGCAAAACAAGGATTTAATCTTAGATCTTCTTTTAAAAAAAGGCAAACCTGATTACCCACTTTCTCAAAAACTTTACTGCTTCATTCAACAAATTTTTTATTGTCAACGTAAGGAAAGTGATGAGAAAATCAACAACTCCCATTCGAATCTTCAACTAATGTTAACTTTCACCCTCCAAAACAGCAACACTTTTCATTCCTATCTTGCTTTTCAACTTTCAAAAGTTGATCACTTCTTAAAACAATCTTCAATGTGAATAGGCTATCTAGTCTTATTTGCTGTCTCATACCACACTATGTTATTCACTTTAATAACATTCATCATGATTAACTATAGATTTGTTTATAACTGTTTACAAACCTATCTCACTCCATAAGAACAAGGAATACATTTGTTTAATTCACTACTGAATACCACAGCTTAGCAAGTGTCAGGGACAGAGGAGATTTACAATGTATGTTGCCAAATGAATAAATGAATTGACTCATCCCATACCAAATACAGATTTACCCTATTAGTCCCCAGAAGGTTATAAATAGATACGGCCCCAAATTAATTAAACCTCCAGTGTTCTTTAACTGTCTTACAATACTTAAGTATCGTTCAAAGAACTTTTAAAAGAATATAAAAAATCATTTTACTGATTTGTTCAAAACAATTAAAAACAAAGTTCTACCCAATTAGCCATTTTAAAAGATTTCAAAAGGAAAATTTGGATGTCTATTGAATGATCATTTACCTGAGGAAGTTACCCCCATTTGAGGGATGAGCTGCTCCTCCCTGCAATTTTCACGACCAGGAACTAATCTCTGAAATCGTGATGGATGAGGATTACCATCAACATCAACCAAAAAAGGGGGTGGCATGAGATGAGGTGCTTGCTGAGTCTGTTCATCTAACACAAAATTGTTGGCATCACGGATAAGGGGCCGATAATCACTATGAAAGAACATCTGATCTGCAATCTATAAAAAGAAAGACCCATAAAAGATTGGACAAAGAAAATTTTTATCATTATAGATTTCTAATGGAAGGCAAACATTTAAATATAAATCATGGTATTAAACAATATAAAATAATATTTTCTAGAATTGTAATAAATCTGTATCTGTACTTTCTGCATTAAATTTTATGATTAAAATAGATATATATATATATATGATATATTTTATATACCCCAACCTAAGAATTGCTATCTAGATTGTTCTAGCTGGCTAAGTAAAAAGCTATTTTTTCTGAAATATAAAAATTATAACTTCCCTCCATGATATATAACCCCTATACATCTATGGACTTAAAAGCAAGCAAACAAATAAACAATTATAAGGAGTAGATATATAGAGGCATCATCATACTCTACCTTGTCATATTTGCTACTGGAGCCAAAGCCAAAAATTAGAAGATGTCCATGAGAGTCTGTGCATGCAAAATGCTGACCATCAGGAGAGCATTTGCAGTCAAATACTGCACCATGTCCTTGGCCTTCAATCTGAAATGTATTTAACCAACAATCATAAAACTGCCATTAAAATATAAAGAACTGATTGGTAACTATTGTTACTAAAATTCTGTGGTAAAAGATATATAAGTATATATCCTATTGAAGTAAAGATAAAACACAGTATAGTACAAAATTTGTGAATATTCATGAAAAGTGCTAGATTAAAAGCCTTGAAAACCAATGTATTAGCTTTATCCATAGACCAATTAGCTTTATCCATAGACCAGACACAAGTCAGGAAATAGAACACCACCATTCTCCCCCACCCATAGAATTCTGCTTCATGTCTTTAACCCAGATTTAAAATGTAATTGCACCTTACAGTCCATCTTATCTGTATTTAATCAAGCTGTTTCAGCAAAGGCTGACAATGTGGAGTAACTGTAGTGATTTTTGTAACTCTTGAAGTAATAGCCAGAGATCACTGCTCACAAGACACGAAATTTTTCTTTTTGGTAATAAATTCCCTTGATGGTCTGACTCATTTTGTAAATGGTGAATTTCAAAGGTTAAAGAAAAGGTTTTTTTTACCTGATAATTGTTTTCTGTTTTCCAGTTCCATTAATCCAGAACGAATGGGTTTCTCCCTGCAACCTGTCAATCAAACAGAGGTGGCCAATCACCACTCTGAATTTTTTGCTCTCAGTGCTTCTTCAGACTATGTTCCAGTTGAAAACTTCTTTAGCAGTGTTCTGAAAGAGTAAAAATTCTACCCTATCTAAAGCACATCTAGGGACTGAATTTCAGAAAACAACTAAAATAGGGAGTTGACTCCCTAACAAATAACAACTAAGGATGATTTTCAACAAATGTGACTGGATTTCTGGATTAGCAGAATCGGAACACACACACATTATCAGGTAAGAAATACCTCCTCTCTGTTCCGGTATCCACTGATCTAGAACAAATTGAGTTTTATTAGTAATATCCCAAAATCCCAGTAAATGCTTGGAAAAGAGAGAAGTGGTAATTTTCTGTAGTGTTAAAAATATGGCATAGGGATGAATGTATAGTTCACCAAGTACAGAGTGAAATTAAAACTCAGAAGAATAGTTGACTTCTCATGGAAGAATAGTTGACTTCTCGAGGCAAGTCTGCATTCTGGTCAAAAGAGAAAATGTTCTAAAAGGAAGGGCTCTGCCTAAGAAGTTTCCATAGTACAACAAACAGGTTTATCTCATAAAGAAAACTGGTTTTTCCTCTGGCTTGTTGAAAAGAAGGAATGAGGACACTAGTGTTTACTAATGCTGTTTTAAATGGTGATAATAATGGAAAAGCAATAACTTTCCTTAAAATTTAATCACATGAAAGAAACTTGGTGAAACAATCTATGTCTAATACACTAAAAGATATACATGAAAGCAAGAAAATCAATGAGTGAAACAGGATCATTTCCTAGCTGTGAAGAATCCTGGAGGATAAGATAACAGAGGAAGGAACTGATTCCAACTATACTTTAAAACTATTCAAAACTGAGAAAGAGAAGAACTACTTCTCCAAATCAACCTCAGTATGTTAGTAGCCAGACAGCTTTGTATTTTCTACAACATGAAAGGCTACAAGTATAAATATCTGGATTCACATCTCTATTTTTCAGTGCTGTTTAGGGAAATAAAATGTTATAGGAACTGTTATAAATGAATAACTAATCACATGAACAAAAGTTTACCTCCAAATAGAATTTTACATAAGAAAATCAAGACCAAAGAATTAAAACTGTCTTGATCATGTATTGTGATATTTTATTTGCCTCAATTCCCTCAAAATTTCATAAAAGACAAAAAGAAAAGAAACCAAAAATCCCAACTACTCTATAAATCTTACATAATAAAAGCTTCCAATTCTAAGTATGCAGTAGAACAGAGGAAGGAAAAGATCTGCAAGTCTGACTCAGCAATGCTAAAGGATATCTGACAGACACTCCTAAGTATAGCATTCTTCAAATAACATTTAGGCAATCCTGCTCTATATTTTCCTTTTGGGGTGCTTGGAGGGAAGTTGTCACAAGGATTAATCAACCGTATATCCGTGCTATCTACCAATGTTTACAGTTAGCAGAAGATCTCTAAAAGAATACTTGGGAGAGGTGAACTTTCAAAAAAGAAAAGAAAAAATAGCAATCCTATTGAAGATCACTGTTTTCTTATACAGTAACACATGCCATTGTGAATATGGCACAACGGTACTGATTTTCTTGGCATAAGCCATCTGTATAACTCCAGAGTTATGGAGACTATGAAATTGTATTTCGAAAGTACATTATTTGGATTAACTAGTCATTAAAGAAAATAGATCTGCTCTACTTACAAACCAATTAGAAAAGGTGCCCATCACCCCTTTAGGATAAGGTCCTCAGATAATAAACAGTCCTAACTACAAAATGCAGTCTAGGCTTTCTAGTTGATACAAAGTAGGAAAATATTTTCCTAAATAATTAAATAGGGCTTTCCTAGGTGGTGCAGTGGTTAAGGAATCCACCTGCCAATGCAGGAGACAAAAGAGATGTGGGTTTGATCCCTGGGTCTGGAAGAATCTCTGAGGAGGAAATGGCGAACCACTCCAGTATTCTTGCCTGGGAAATTCCACTGATAAAGGAACCTGGCAGGCTACTGTCCATGGGCTCACAAGAGTTGGACATGATTGAGTGCACACACATACACACATATATAACTAAATATACCCTAGCTATTTGTATGATTTATACTATGATTAACTATGCCAATCACAAAAAAATAGTTCAATACTTCTCTCTGAAAAGAAATTTTTTTCAGATTCTTCTTAAACCAGGGTCAGAATGTGTATGATTAAGAATACTTAAAGAAAAAATTTAATAATAAAGGCAGTTTGAATATGCATGTTTATCTTCTATCCCTTGAAGGTTTTGGCTGAAAGTGACGGAAGCAGTATTTGTTTACAATGGTATTACTTATTAAAATATCAGCATGACAAAAACCTAAATGTATTTTCTTAGTTTACATTCATTAACATGGATAACTAACTATTGCTTAACACAGTATTTAAGAATAATTTGAACCAACAAAAAACAATGGCAAAAATCACTATATGGAGTCAGCAAAATCAGGATTCCAGTGCTGCTATACTTAGTAACAGATGAGCTTGAGTAAATATGACTGACTTTAATATCTTTCTGGGTCTAAGACCTCTGTGCCATGCTGCTCACTCTCCATCTTTTACTGTTGCCGTCATGCCCTGATACTTTGCTCCCCATCCAAGACTACTATATATAAACACAAATAGAAAAAAAAAAATGTTAAAATATTAAAACTAAAATGACAATTTTCTTGGCTAGAGATAACGAGTGGATATACCACATCACCCCTGTGTCAGATGGAATACTGTATGTTCTAGTTTTCTTTAAAAAGTAGTAAAAGGTACAGGTATTCTTATAGTCTGTCTCTTATACACATCTAGATGTGTATAAGAGACAGCAATAAAGAAAGCTGAGAAAAATCAATGAGACAATGTTTACTTTTAATGCAAAAACTTAAAGAATAGGAGTTGAAAAAAAATAGAAAAATATATTCAGTAACTATGATAAGGATATTTTGTTCTGTTTTTTTTTACAGTAAAAGTTGAAAAGACCAGAAGTTAAAATGACTCCTTTGTAGGAAAATTCTCATACTGACTGAAGAATTCTAGAAATATTTTCAAGAAAGGAGCAGCACAATCTTGTTAGAGGCTTATATTCAACTTGGAAAAAATTAAATTGATATAAAAACTTATGAATTAAGAGCTTTGATGATGACAGAACTGTCATATTTGATGAAGAATGTTGTTTCAGTTGCTAAGTTGTGTCCGACTCTTTTGCAATTCCTGGACGGTAGCCCTCCATGCTCCTCTGTCCATGGGATTTCCCAGGCAAGAATACTGGAATGGGCGAGTTGCCATTTCCTTCTCCAGAGGATCATCCTGCCTTAGGGATCAAACCCGAGTCTCCTGCATGGATAAGTGGATTCTTACCACTGAGCTAACAGGAAGCCCTTAATGAAGAATACTAATACTCTTTTCAAGGCAGAATACACTCCAGAAGTTCTAACACAATTCTTGTAAAGCAGAAAGATGAAATTTAAAGGAGACAGAAGAGCGAGGCCCAAGAATGAAAAGACCTCTCCTCTAGTAATGGGTTCATCACTTAGTATCTCTGGGAAACGACAGAGATCATTTAAATGATCACTAGAGTCCTAGCCAATTCTGAAGTCCTTTACACCTAATTTTCAAGAAGACTTTTGGAAGAATTGAATAATCTGGAAATGAGGTACACTAAAAGCACCAGGATGCAGACTAAAATTACAGGGTCTAGGTTACATCAACTGTGAGGAACACCTACTGAGATGAATACAAGAAGTATGAATTCCTAAGAAACTCAATCAGGATGGTTAAAACATGGGCTTTCTTAGGCAGAATCATCTTCTTAATGGAATTACCCCAAGTCTATGACCAGGGTCAATTTTTGGGTGGCTCAGATGGTAAACAATCCACCTGCAATGCAGGAGACCCAGGTTTGACCCCCGGGTTGGGAAGATCCCCTGGAGAAGTGAATGGCTACCCACTCTAGTAATTCCCTCATTGCTCAATTGGAAAAGAATATGCCTGCAATGCAGGAGACTGGGTTCGATTGCTGGGTCGAGAAGATTCCCTGAAGAAGGAAATGGCAATCCACTCCAGTTTTCTTGCCTGGAAAATCCCATGGACAGAGGAGCCTGGCAGGCTCCAGTCCACGGGGTTCCAAAGAGTCAGACACAACTGAGCAACTAACATTTTCACTTTAAAATATATCATTTTTAAAAATATACTACTGATTAGAAGGGAACAAGTATCTTGCCTAGAAAATACTCCACAATTTAAAATTATGAATTTTAAAAAATACCCTAATACTTTTATGAGATAGACTCATATACCAAGAATCAAACAGCTGAGAAACTAAATTTATGCTAAGAATTACCCGTAGAAATGGAGAAGGAAATGGCAACCCACTCTAGTACTCTTGCCTGGAAAATCCCATGGATAGAATTTCTGTAGGCTACAGTCTATGGAAATTTTAAAAAATACCCTAATACTTTTATGAGATAGACTCATATCCCAAGAATCAAACAGCTGAGAAACTAAATTTATGCTAAGAATTACCCGTAGAAATGGAGAAGGAAATGGCAAGCCACTCTAGTACTCTTGCCTGGAAAATCCCATGGATAGAACTATGGTAGGCTACAGTCTATGGGGTCGCAAAGAGTCGGACATGACTTAGCGACTTCACTTTCACCTTCAGAAAGCCCTTCCTTATGTTTAAAGAAACTTTAAATCTTATCAACCCAGAAAAGAATAAACTTAATGAAGAATGTGCATGAGATACTGGAGACAGACACTGTCATACCTATGATCAAAATATGCTTTGGTCACCTTCTAACTACTACTATAGTTAAGTGTAAATAATATATCTTAAGGGAAAAATCACACTCCAATGGTCCAGGTATCAAATTACTTTAAAACATCCTTTCTAAATATTTACTTTAACACTGAAAATTCTTTAATTAATGGCAACATTATTACATATGAATTAAAAATAGCTATTTAGAATAAATGGCTCCAAGATAAATAAGTTAATATAAAAAAGAAAACTGTTGTAACTGGCTTGATAAAACCAGTAAACATATAAAGGAGATTTTGAGGAATTCTAACATTCACCAAAAGAAAAATATATTACCAAAACAAATAACTCATTTTCAAATTTAACACTATTTTGTTTACCCATATTCTGATTTCTCTGAGGAAGTACAACTGTTAATCAAGTCCTTGAAATTTATTCTCTTCCTCTGGCCTCTTCGACACAGTAATAGCATTCTGTCTTTGCAACACACTTTCTAGAGACTAATCTCTTCCCCATTCTGCTAAACATGTTCAGGGGTTGACCCTTAAACAATGAAGGAGATTAGGGCTGCCAACCCTCTGCACAAAAAATCCACATATAACTTATAGCAGCCCTGCATATATGCAGTTTCTCTATCCCAACAGTCTGCACTGTATGGATTCAACTAACCACAGATTCTAGGGTAGTACACTGTAGGATTCATGACTGAAAAAATCTGCACGTAAGTGGACCTGCACAGCTCAAGCCAATGTTGTTCAAGGGTCAACTGTACTTCTAAACATTTAAACCTCTGTCTCTATGAGTTAGACAGTGTTCTACATGGAAGAGCATAGTTCTTTCTCTCTACAACTAGCCTTTCCAAGTAGTCTATCTCCAGTGCTGGCTGTCCATTAACACAAAGACAGCCCAACACTATGTCACAACATATGAAAATATCAGTTTTCTTTCACATCTTTTCTATTTCAATTAATAGTATTACTGTTGTCAAGATTATATAAGCTCAACACTCTCCACACATTCAATTTTGTTACTCTCTAATCTTTTTATCATCACAAAACACCAAATCTTACATAATTTTCTTTCATAAATTTACTACCCATTCCTACAATATTTCATTATGATTTCACTGATGAAAGCAGATTTCCACCTATCCAATTTCATACCTGAAATACTACCACTAGCAACCAACCTATTTTTCTCTTAAGTTTTTGGAATATAAAGTAATTTATAAATTAATTTACCAATTAACTCCCACTAGGTTAAATATCCTTTATGTTTACAAGTAATATGAGGGTACCAACAAGCCACTTCACTTTATGTTTTTCATTTTATTACCCATGTTTCAAAATCTAGTCCAGAAAAACTTTCTGAATTACTCTATGAACATGTCTTAATATTTTTTATTTGGTTATTCATGTATTTCTCTTACTTCTTCCTCCTCTGACCATTCACCCTGAGTAATCCTCACGTCCTTAGATGTACCAATTATCTTTCCTCATAAGCTATCTATCATTTCTAACTATTTAGCCAATTTACCTTTTCAGGTATATTTTATCTCCCCCAAAACTGCAGCAAGGTGGAGTAAAAAAGACAAAGAGAGGGACGACGTCTACATTTTGTGTTTACGTACAAAATAAGCACTCAAATATCTGCTAATCAAAATGTTTACACCTGCATATTCACATTCTACAACTTCATATACTCTCTCTTATAACTATCAAATCTCAAATATCCCTGTGATAGCAAATCATGAAACACATCAAAAAATTACTATGTAGAAGTAATTCACCAAATACAGTATGACAAGCTAGAGACAAGTTCACATTCATGGCAACAAATTTTAAGATATGTTTTTCATACCAAGATATATCGAGAAAGGGACAGAATCAAAAGAATCCCAGAAACCTGAAAGAAAATGACAATAACTAAAGTTTATAATCAGAAGATTGAAGGTAATTTCTTACGCAGAGAGGCTGAAACAAAGACTGGAAGCATAAAAAGTTCTTTTAACAAACAAGAGTGTAAGTATATGATATCTTGTTAGATGATGATAGGAAGTGAGATAAGAGGAAAGGAAGGAGAAAAAAAGGAAAAAGATGAAGGGAGACGAAGAGAAAGGTCTTGAAATCTTGATTCACAAGAGAACACAATATGAGATACACCTATTTCAAGCTTATTTCTCTCTTTCTTAGATACATGTAGCTATAATTATCCAAAACTAAAACAGAAGTCACACTGAGAACATGTTAATGTCAGAAGTATGCATGTGCAAAAATTCTGAGTGGTGGATTGGCAGCCTCTGCTTGTTTGGAACGTTGCAAGGAGAAATATATTGTTCTGGATTAGTGGACACTGGAACATTTTTTTTTTAATCTCTTAAGTAAAAGAAAGGTTAACAGTTAAATAAATAAGGAAAACTTGATTACATAAATGAAAACTGTTATTTGGAATTTACCCAGGAAACAACAAAAGCAAAGCAAAACTCAAATTCAGTAAAATTGCTTTCTAGCCAGAGACACTGTACTCTTCAGTATCAAAACCAGACAAAGGGCAAAAACCAGAGCTTTGAAAAACATTATAGAAATAGAAAGACATGAAAAGACAGACAGACATAGCCAGAACAACAGAAATAGAGAAGAGTGCAGAAAAGATACAGCAAAAGTGCCAGACATACAACATAAGCTACTGAAATGGGATCTACAAATTCCAAATGTCCTAGTACCAAGAAGTTTCAAAGTCTCTTTTCATATCTTTTCATAGCAACTTAATATTCACTTAGTTAAAAGTTGTAGTTGAAACTTAGCTGTACTGTAATAAAGGGAAAAGGGGGTATAAAAACAACTCTGTTTTTAGGAACATTTATGGTCGTATTAAAACTTCTAAACTTGCCTATCTCTTTCAGAGAATGGGGAATATTACAAAAGCCCTCAACTTTAGTTAAGAGAGTTTGTACACATTTTCAAGTTATTTGGAGGATTGATTTTTCTGCCTCTTCACATTTAATAGGACTTTAGAGCCTCTTAACTAGAATTCAGAACAACCCTTATCAAAACAAGATAAAGTTTATCTCCTGCCACTGCCAAAGACAAAATGTGGGATTGCTCAACTCTGTGCAATTAGTTTGAAATAGTCTTACTATCAACCTTCAATAAAATATCCCCAAATACTCAATCTCTGCCCAGAATACTTAAGCTACATGGGATCTGAAAATATGAATAACTAAGTTTTTAGATGAACATAAATAAGTAAAGCTTAAGGCCTAGAATTAGTATTTTGTCGTTGTTGTTCTTTGAAAAATAAAATTATCTCATGTTAATCTTCTCTTTAGCTTTTTCTCTGGTTTGTTAAAAAAAGAAAAGGGCTCAAACTTTCCGCCTTACACAGTATGCTTTTTCAACAAATACTTTTAAAAGTTTATGTTAAGATTATTTTATTTTTAGTTAAAAGATGAAACAGAGGGGCAGGAGAGAGCAAGGAGCATGTACTGTCTATTCCATTTTATGTCCGGAGTTAAACCATCTCACTCATCATACACTGCTTAGAAGTAACAAAAACAAATCCAACACACACCCCTTCGAGTGCTTTTATCATGCAGATCCTCTATTAAGAGGAAAGCTAGCAATAAAAGTAAGGAAAATAACCCCATCAGTTTTTCTAGACAATACTACCAGCAAGTTGAGAATCTATGTATAAGATTTTGAAATAAGTTAGGGAATTATGTAAGCAGACACGGAATTAAAACATTTTTATCTCAATTCTCAATCTTAAATCTTTTAATCTGTTTACAGATTTAGGTGGTCTTAAAAAGATTTTAAAAAGTGTGCTTGATACAGGAAAAAAAAAAGGAATTAGAATATTTATCTGAAGGATATCATGTGCCATACTAAAATGTTTTATTTTAAAATCCATTACCTTTATTAATAAATTTGTTAAATTATAATTACTATATGTGAAACGTGGATTTTTAAAGATACTTTGAAGATATCAGATTTTTTACTTTAAAAAGTTTTTAATTTCTGTTAACAGGCGAGAAAGGGGCAGTAAAATGCTGATTAATACAAAATAATTTTTGTCACATGATTTCATTACATTTTGTAAAGGTATAAATTTCAAGTACAAAATTCAAAGCAGTAGTCCCATAATATACTTGATATTTTTAAGAATTTGTATACAGAATTTTTGTTCTTTTAAAGGTACAATTTACATCCCTTATTTTCTGGCTTGATGGCAAATTCTAAGCTTCAATTTTGAAACTCACATGAAACAGTACTTAATCTCAACACTTTGCTTTAACTTTTACCATTTCTAGTCTAAAAATGGGGTATATTCCACTAGAATTATTCATCCTTTAAATCATCCAAGGCACTATAACGAGTCCCTCTACATAGTGTTCAAAAAGTGTTTAGTAAATTGAACTTATGATCTAATACAATTAAATACGTACAATTTAATACCATGGATTGAATTTGTACTTGTCAACTTTTATGTTATTTTAGTAACTCAAAAACTTACTGATTAGCTACACACAGCCAAAGAGTTATAACTATAGCCAAAACTCAACATTCATGATAGCAGATAGTGAACACAAGCTTCTACTTCTCCCTCAAATGGTTTTTATTTTCTTAATAGCAATGCTGGATGCTTTATCTTCTATCTGCCTATAGATTAAAAAAAAAAATGAAATAAACAAAGGAGTGAAGAGCAAAAAGTAGGGCACTTAGATAACTTATAAATTAAGAGACAGGATAAAACCATCAAGCTAAACAATAAGATCTCAAAAGATCTACCTCAAAGCTATCATTATGAAAATAAGTTCCTTCTGGAAATATTACTAACTGGACATAGCTGGAAATTAGCTATATGTAAACAACCGATCATAACTAGAGACAGCATAGCATTAAGAACACATTAGCAGGGGACAAAAAAATGGGTTTAAACTCCAAGTGCCCATATGATAGCTTAGTGATCTGGGTAAACGTGGGCAAATCATTTCATCTCTGTAGTTTCTCCATTCATAAAACCAGTAACAATAAAACCTACCCCAATTATACTACAAGGTTTCATGAGACCCAAATGAGGTATTATGCATTTTGGAAGCAGAAATACTTTAGAAGCTGAAAACATCATGCAAAAAGTTAAAAGGAGTATCTATATTTTAACAAGATGAGGGGTAGCTCAAGTTCCAGTTTTTTAAATATTAGATATTTTAACCCTTTTTAAAAAGCCTATGTTTTTTTTCTCATAGTTTGAAGATTCTATAGATATCATCCAATTCTATTACAAAAATCTGTTTCTTCCACCCTTTATAGGCTTTTTTCTATCTTATTCATAGAAAGAACAGGAAAACAGCTTTATCTAAAACTCTTATTAAATAAATAATACTTTTTAAGGCAGTAATGGAACTAACCCCTTGCCTAATTTCAAAGAGTATATAACATAATATGGCTGACTTCTACTCCTGGTTACATCACTAACTTTTAATGGTCTAAGAGAAAGTCACTTCAAACTTAAGAAGCTGTAGTTCTTGTATCTATGGACAAGGTGGAGTATTATTGTGATCAACTTACCTGATGAGGAAAAATTCACCTTCATAACTGAAAGGTGAGAGTAATATTCAAGTATGAGAGAAAACTTTCCCTCCAAACACTCTACTAATACATCAGAGATCTTTGAAAATATGAAACTAACATGTGTCGCCCCCAATTTGTGTTCTTTTGAAGCTATAAAGGCAAACTGAGACAGGACTTCTTTATTTGACAGAGATGTTCCAAAAAGGAGCAAATCAGAAACACAAGGACAGAGAAGGAGAGAAGAAAAAATTCTTCACACGCATAGTTGAGGATTTACTTTTTAAAAAATTCTCCTCTATTACATAATCACAAAGGAAATCCATCTATCACTAACATTTGTAATCCAAATAATTAACACTTTTTAGGAAAGAATCTGACCAATCTTATAGCTTACCTTATGAAAACTAAAGGCATATTGACAACAGCTAAAATTAATTTCTTCACTGATAAAAATTTCTTTCTTATTCTGCTTATTACACAGAAGTAACTTTATAATGATTATCAATCAAGTAGAGTGTCACTTTTATGAAAAATTTCACAAGCCATTATATTTTACAAATGACTGGTTTTTGTCAAATAGTTTTTTTGCAAAATAATTCTGGCCATACACATATTAATGCTATTGCTTTATGATTTATTAATAGAGGCTTTTATAATTGATTTTTTTTAATTTAATCATATTAAAATAGTAGGCACATGCCTGCCTTTTTGTTTGCTTTGCTGAAAGGTATCCCTAATACATGGTAAGGGACAAAAAAAAAATATCTAGGTACACAAAGTCAGCATCTGAGGGGCACTTCTGCCTTTAGAGAGTAGTTAGAGGCGTGAAACACTGCACATTATGTTTTATATGATATTAAACCACTGCAACATAAATACTCAGCAGAAAACATCAAATATCCATTTAAGAAACAAAATGTGGAGGGAAAAAGGGCTTAACCCAAAGAAATATCTAACATACCATAATGATAAAAGGCAAGAATACCTGTTTCTTTGGCTTTAATTTAAAACTGATATACCTGAATCAAATTCTGTTGTACTGGAGGACTGCTGATAAAATACAATGACACAGTATTTATTTATAATTTCTTCACATGGTTTTTGAAACATTTTTCTTATCTATATTGTCATTTCATACTTGTTAGTTTTTCAAAGTTTCACTATTAAAACTATTTCAAAAACTAAACTAGTTATATCACAATAAACAGGTATTGTAATATGGGCAATTTTCTTTTAAATTTAGCATTTAATAAAAGTATGGAATAAATAACTTTTTTGAAACTTAAGGTGAAAATGTCTGACCCAATTCTTAAATGGATTTCCTTTGTGATATGCAGGGGACCTGTATCAACAATTCCCCAAATCTTTAACAGCTATCAAATGAAGAGACAGATAATTACCATATTAAAATAAGATCGAATTTTGACTCCTCTTGCCAGATCCCACACTATCACATTTCCATCATGACCAGCAGAAAAGAGAACTCTTGGATCAAATGGGTGTGGCTCAAGAACAAATACCTCATCTTCATGACCCTGAAATATTTTATAAGTGTCAAAGAATTATAAATATTAAAAGATAAAAAAAAAAAAACAACACCAATATGACAACATTGCTGTAAGTGGTAAAAATCTTCAAATTTATCAAATGTATAATAAAAAAGTTGAGCTAAAATCACTGTCCAGGGATTTGCTATCATCAAGTGAAATCTGAGAATACTATTTACTGATCCAGCCCTGAATATTAAAAAGAAAATAGCTAGATCTACATTTCTAAGCCAAACGTGTTTAACTGCATTTTAAAATTATTTCCATTCTCCCAAAAATACCTGTTAGCCAGCAAGTAAGAAATTTCAGATAACATAAAAGATTTTATTTCTTAACAAAAGTATTCTATTTTACAACCAGCTTCAGTTTATACCAAATAAAAATTAGTCTTTTTTCTCACCATCAGGACATGAATTAGTTGGCCGGTATAAGAATTCCAAACTTTCAAAGTCATGTTATTAACTGCAGTTATAACTGTATTGTCATGTCGATCCCATGCTACCATTGTTACTTTCATTTTTGTGATTTTATCTTCTATCCCTTGAAGGTTTTGGCTGAAAGTGACGGAAGCAGTATTTGTTTACAATGGTATTACTTATTAAAATATCAGCATGACAAAAACCTAAATGTATTTTCTTAGTTTACATTCATTAACATGGATAACTAACTATTGCTTAACACAGTATTTAAGAATAATTTGAACCAACAAAAAACAATGGCAAAAATCACTATATGGAGTCAGCAAAATCAGGATTCCAGTGCTGCTATACTTAGTAACAGATGAGCTTGAGTAAATATGACTGACTTTAATATCTTTCTGGGTCTAAGACCTCTGTGCCATGCTGCTCACTCTCCATCTTTTACTGTTGCCGTCATGCCCTGATACTTTGCTCCCCATCCAAGACTACTATATATAAACACAAATAGAAAAAAAAAAATGTTAAAATATTAAAACTAAAATGACAATTTTCTTGGCTAGAGATAACGAGTGGATATACCACATCACCCCTGTGTCAGATGGAACACTGTATGTTCTAGTTTTCTTTAAAAAGTAGTAAAAGGTACAGGTATTCTTATAGTACTATCATACTGTCAACAAAACTGAACTGCAGAATATCATTAATTCATACAGGGCAAAAACTCATTTTATAAAAGTCAACAATTTCATCTCCAAAAGCGCCTTCAATTATTACAGAAGAGTAATCAGTTTAACATGGGATTATGATACATGCTTTTAAAATAGGGTGAGTCTCACACTAACCTGTAAAACAACTTTACAAGTTTAAAAGATCTAGATATATCTATGTAATATTTCAAATGTGATCTCTTACCCTGCTGGTCGAGTAGCCATATCCAGCAAAATACTCTTCCATTCTCTTCGTTTAAATTGCCAAATACGTGCTGTCCCATCCCGACTGCCACTTACAAACCTGCAAAGGAGCCCGCCCCCCAAAGCAAAAAAAAAAAAAATAATCACATGTGCTTCACCAAAATGCACTTTCCAATACAGTTATGTTTTTAAAAATGCTGAAAAAAAACCTTTCACTTTTCCTTACACAGCCTTCTAATATAATAGATTATTCTACATGATATTTTCTGCAAATCTAAGAATTTTTGAAACACCAGAGGCTTTTAAAATGTTATATACATACACACATTCTAATGTATGTGGCTAGGTCTCCTAACGTTCAAAAGTGATTCAAGGCCACTATTTACTACCCTAGAAAGAGAATTGATACTTTCCAAGAGAAAAACACTGATTTTCCTCTCAACATTTTACTCAAGATGTAAATATTATTTTTAAAGTTAAAACAAGAATATGAGAAAACATACACAATATCATCTAAGTTTATTATCAATAAACACTTCTGCTTCAAATATTACATTATAATGTATTCCCAATCTTTACTAAAAGTTTCCTTACACTTTGATATGTACTGAAAATATGTAGGGTGGATGAAAGTCCCTATTATTTGAAAAAAAAAAAAAGTGGCCAAATAAATTAAATTATTACAGATAAAACATAAATACACATTAACAGGAATGTGATGAAAATTGACTTTTCATCATAACTGGTCAAGATATTTATTCTAGGTGGCTAATTAATATACAAAGCTAATTAAAACCTGACCATAGGAACTGTCTTTGTCTCATATTTGAAAACTAGAATTCAATTTGACAAACAAAAATAATTATTTTACCTGTTACTAGTGTTGGAAAACTGGATACTGTCAACTTTGTCCTATATACAAACAAATGAACAGAAAAGAGGATCCTAAATATAAACTGTTAAGACTCATTTATATCATACTCATCTAAGTCTTTTCAACAATACTTACAGTATGAAACTCCAATTCTGATATTTTCTCTGGCTGACCTGATCCAAAAAAGTAAACCCTAATAATGTGATCTGTGCTTCCTGTGGCCAGAAACATTCCACCTGAGGAGTAACAGCAAACATTTATGAGTAAAATACAAGCTCAAAATCTCTGAAAATTAAATAAGAAATGTAAGCAACATTACCATACTATATACTGAATGAATAATATTTCATTCTACAATTATTCACATTTATCCTAATGAACATAATACATCTAACCTAAAATTAAGAGTCTGCTAACATAAGCTTTGACTGGAATTTTTCAGTATTTATAGAAGCTGTCGTCTACAAATGATTTCACTAATAATTACATAATCATGCTAATATTATCAGAAAACATGTCTTAATTCTGCTAAAATCCCTCTCCTGCCCTATTTCCTATCTGCTAAAATCCTAGCAAGTATTTAAGGCCCAACTCCTTCAGTATGGGCCTTCCAGGCTTGCAATCCAATAAGCCTCCTCTCCTCTGAACTCTCACTACGACTGTCGTGGGGCACATACATTCTACGGCACTACAGCTATTTGTACATGCAGTTTTACCCTCTCTCAGAATCAATACCCTCCCACAGTGCTGAAAACAATGCTATATAAAATTCCATCTAGAGTACCCTGAAGCATATGCAGAGCCTATATTTATATTAATACCAGAAGTAAAACCGTCTGCATGGCAGTAGCAGTGGAAATCGAGAAGCTAGAAATTAAAGATGTTTAGATATTGGTACAGCAAAAATAAAACTCATGTCATCAGTTTGCAATCACTTGTCTCTGGTACTACTGCTAACCACAATAATGAAGGAAAAGAAAAGGTAAACTGTGGAAAGAACTAGTATTAGGAACATTAATTCATGTTTCATTTTCTCATCAATTCACTTAAAATCTCCAGATCACAACTTGTTTATCAAGACTCTAATATCCATTCAAAATGCTGCTACATAAACTCAAAATGTAACTGGAATTTCATCACTGCTATACAGTTGTTTTTTAAAAAGCAAATAAGAACAATCTGGAGCAAAATAAGTAATAAAGATGTACCAATGTCTATCAATCTATTTTACTCAGCCATAAGTACCTCCAAAATCATTGAAAATATAAAAGATTTAAAATACTTTTCAATGAGATAATTATTCAAAGACTTATTCTTAAACAGTAAAATTTGAAACTATTTCCTCCTACAAAAGATTTATTGTCTTCTTAAAGAAAAACTTAATTAGTAAAACACTCAACCAAATGAGTAAGTAAGCTAAACTCGAGCAAAGTTCAAATATTGATAAACTAATTTATGACCACCCCTGGTACATGCAAGAGAATATGATTTCCATTACAACAGTAGGTATATTCCAAAATTTTATGTGTTCCACTAGAAGCCTTCAAATATACAACTTTTAAGTGGAGAGTCAGGAAGAAAAAAAATCTTACCAGCACTAAAAGATGAACAGATCATTTGAACTCCAGGTCGAGGGCGCTCTGTAAATTTTGCAGGTCTCGGACTGTAATACAAAAAATAACTAACTAAAATTATCCCAAAGAGATCAACACCACCAGAACTCAGATGCCTCAAAAAATAATTACAGAAGGACAAAATAAGAAGCAACAGATGGTGCCCTTGCTAAAAACAAGTTCAAAATCATTGTGTGTCATGATCAGCAGGATCATGTGGAAACTTTACATATAGATTTTTAGAGGAGTTCCTCATTATGTAACAATCTATACATGAAACAAAGTCACTGTCCTACCTGATACATAGTTGTTACACTCACTTCTAATCAAATTTAACAGGTTCTCAGTTTCATACAGAACAGCAATGCACAAAATATATAATGAAATAAAAGTCACAAATATATAAGCAACTACATTGATCACTTAAAATAGTTATCTATAGAAGATAGGTCACACTTAACTATGTTTACATTAATTACATAATTATATTACAGATTATATGTTTATATTAATAGTACTGACATTACATGCTTACTGTAACAATCAACCAGACTGAAGAAAAATTAAATTATGGATTTTACCCATACCAGTTCCAATACATATACAATATATATGTAATATTCCAATACAGTGATTACATTTAAAGCCCTTAACAGATATTTCAACCTAGTTTTTCTCAGAATATTAGGAGAGAAAAATATAAAAAATAATTAGAGCCTTCAATCAGAGCACACTGCATAACTCTCACTATGCAAGCTACTGAACATAGAATGGTTTCAGTCTTGTGATCATTTAGGGGAAAAATGTACAGAATATTTTGTTAACCGACATTTTAACAAGTTTTATTAATATTCATTAGCTCTGATATAGCTAAGCATAACTGATACACCTTAGAGAAAGTTACTAAAACATTCCTGAAACCTAAACATTTATTTAGAGAAAAAAGTTACCTAAGTAAATTTATCTGATATCATATAGGCAATAAAAAGAACTGCTTTCATTAATATCTTAGAGACTGTGGTACATTTTTATTAATTTTTGGCACATGCCAAACAAGCAATTAGTCAGAACCCATAACCAGAATATGTAAGCAACTATATAGACTGCCATTTGAAACAAATGCTAGTATTTTTAAAGGGAAAAAACAGATAAGCAGGTACACATAATTTATTTTTAAATGTACATTTGAGGAAATATTTTAAGCTAAGGCCTAGGATTCAGACCCTCTGAGCTCAGTTCCCAGTTCTGCCACTTATCAGTGTGATCTTATTAGGCAAGTCAACACTTCTGTACCTGAGACTCCTCATCTGTAAAATGGAGGTGAACATCACCTCTCCATTCACAGATTGGTCCATGGGGTAAATATAGCACTTATCCCACTAGATCCACTTGAGAGGCAGCACGAAATAGCACAAAACTAGAGGGCAAGGAAATGTTACAGTCCTGGCCTTGCCATTTTTAAATATCGTTTTAACTGTGAGAAAGTCATTTAACCTTTCTCTGCCTCAGTGTCCTGAACCCAAACATAGTATTGTCCAGACAACTTATTTTGATAAACCAAAATATCATTATAGGTAAAAGCATAAATGCAAAATGCTATTATGGGGCAGAGGGAAGGGTGCATCTATCTACCTTGGTGTAGTTTGGTGAAAATTTAATGATTCCATTTTCCTAAATTTCCCTAGATCCACAATAAAATCTATTCTATAGATACGATAACAGAAATAACTGCAATTCTTTTAAAGAACTAGGAACTCTGAAGATTACGTTCTAAATACCAAAAGGAGTTACTGCAGCACACAAATAGTAGTAGTAATAAAACAGGCATATTCTGAAAAAGCGAGAGCCTGGAGAATCCCAGGGACGGGGGAGCCTGGTGGGCTGCCATTTATGGGGTCGCACAGAGTCGGACAAGACTGAAGCGACTTAGTAGTAGTAGGAAAAACGATAAGAGAAAAAAGAAATAAACATGTTAACATATAACTTTCTTTAAAGCATGAAAACAAAAAGGAAAGGTTAAGAGTGAGAGGTCAGTGAAGAGCCAAAATTAATGTTACTCAAGGAGAAAAATAAAATTATTCCTATTGTTGATTAATTTATACTTTGTAATTTCAACCATTAAGTTAAACATATTTATCCTACAAAATAAAATAGCAACTGACTTTATTTTAAGGGTTCCAGCATCCCAGAGCCAAAAACAAATAGTGCCATCTGCCCCAGTAGAAGACAGATATCTCTTTGAGCCACTGCACAATGGTGAGAACTGAAAAAGAAAGAAGAAGCAATTTTAAAAGAAGAGTAACATAGTCCAAATAATAAACCTATTTTTAACCATACAAATAGCAAATAACAATAATGTTTAAACACTCCAATTTGACAAATGTCATGGTTACCTTCATATTTAAAGTCCATGTATTTATAGAGAAAAGAGAAATATTCCTTTCTTTATTTTAGTCGGCTTTATACAATGGATTATAAAGGTGATTTCTTAAAATCTGCTTTAAACTGTAACTATAGAGGATTTTTCAGGGATTAAAATGATTACCTGTAGTGACGTTATAGATGCACTGTGGCCCTGAAGAACAGCCAAAGGCGCACACGTTCGAAGACACCAGACTCGGATCATTTTATCACAACTGCCAGCTGCTATCATGGTATTCTCATAGTTGACAGCCATGTCTGATATTTCAGCAGCATGCCCTCTCAAAGTAGCTAATAATCTCCCATCATCTGTTGCCCAGATTTTCACAAGACAGTCATCAGAACCCTTAAAATAAAAATGGATATTTATTGAATTAACTATAAATTTTAGTTCAAATACTTAACACAGATTTTTTTAATCCTGTTATATCCTCTTCCCAATATTCATAACTTTAAGCACTAAAATGTGTTATATGTTTGTTAGAAACTTTCCTCTACACAAGGTGCTTTATTTTATAAATTATTCACTTATAAAGAATACTTGTATGTGCCCACAATCTAACAGGAAAAGTAGGAGGCTACCAACAACTAACATTTACCTATGGCCCTTACCCACTACCCAAGGCAGCCTCTATATGGAATCTTGTCAAAGAATCTGAACTTCTAAAATAACAAAACTATAACTGCAAAACAAAAGTAACATGCAATAGTGACTAATCCGATCGACGTTACTATAAAAAAGAAAGAAAGCTTATTGATGCTTTTTCCTCCTCAGTTCAGTCGCTCAGTCGTGTCCGA
>SJYT01024704.1:0-12119 GCA_006410635.1 Cephalophus harveyi
ACTATCATGTAAGAACGAAGCACAAGCCTATGTTCGATACAGGATACAGGATGCTTGGGGCTGGTGCACGGGGATGATCCAGAGAGATGATATGGGGTGGGAGGTGGGAGGGGGATTCAGGATTGGGAGCTAATATACACCCATGGTGGATTCATGTCAATGTATGGCAAAACCAATACGGTATTGTAAAGTAAAATAAAGTAAAAATAAAATTAAAAAAAAAATAAAATAAAAAGAAATGTTGGAATTGAACCATAATTTAGACCAACTGGACTTAGACATATATAGACTATTCCATAAAGCAGCATCAAAATACACAGTCTTCTCAAGTGCACTCTCCAGTAAAGGTCATGTGATAGAACACAAAATAGGTCTCAGCAAATTTAAGAAGAAGAAATTCATACGAACAATCTTTTCTGACCACAATGATATAAAACTGAAATCAACAATAGATAGAAAATATACACATATGTGGAAACTAAAATAACACTTCTGAAGAACAATGGGTCAAAGAAGAAATCAAAAGGGAAATATAACACTATTTCAGTCTGCCCAGGGACCACTGACAGTCACACAGGAGGGATAGGCCATGGCCTGTAGGCTTGGGGAACTTCCTTACCCCAGTCTTGGATAAAGCAGCCTCTTGTTTGCTAAGAAGTTTGTATGGCAGGGACCTGGCCCATGAGTTATGTCTAGCAACCCAGGGTTGCAGCAAGAGCCCTCAGAGTGTGTTGCTGGGCCAGGAATTGGCCCTGTATCTAGGGTTTAGGCATGTGTGCTGAGTGTTGCCTATGCCTATTCTGAAGTGCAGAGTGAATGAGCAGCTGTAGCTTCCAGTGAGGATGGGACTCAGGCTTCTTAAGGTGACTGTGCTCCTAGAAAATGCCAAGGAACCTGGAGGGTTGCATGAGTCATTGTTGCTTTTGAACTAAAAATGCCTTCCTTGGTATTAGATGGAACAGGGAGAATAATAATTATCTCATAGGACCAGAGTGGCTGCTCCAGTAATAGAAAAATTCTTTTGAGATGTCGTGATACACAGATGGACTTGGAGTTTGATACTGATGGAATTCTTTGGGCTGAACAGCAAATGAGAGAGAGGGAGGAGTCAAGATGGCAGAATAGGAGAATGTGAAATTCATCTTTTCTCACAAGTACATCAAGAATACATCTACAAATGGAACAATTCTTACAGAGCACCTGCTGAACATTAGTGAAAAACTTTGGACAACTAAAAGGACAAGAAAAAAATCCCCTTGTAACCAAGTAGGATGAAAGAAATAAAAGAGGAATCATACAAAGGAACGGTAACCCTGGCAGGAAGCTGAATGCAAGGAGAAGTCCCCATTCTGGGAAAAAAAATCCCCTCACGGTGGGGAAATCAGCTGAGACAGAAAGGGATCTTCAGAGGATCAAAGGAGAATACAGCAGACAGTCTGTGGAAGGCAGTACAAAGTAAGAACTGCACTCCTGGTCTGTGCCACAGCCCTGTGCACCCCAGCCTGAGTCCTGTGTCTCCTGTTCTGGAGGGGGGCTGCATCCTGAAAAGTAAAGTTTGGAACATGGACCCAGGGAAGGAATGTTACAACCAAAAAAATTAGGAAGGAGTTTTTTTTTTTTTTTTCTCCCCTGAGAATAAGGAAAATAAAGGGGACAGTGAATAGGCTAGAGAAGAAACAAACAGGCCTGAAAGAGTTAATCACCTCAAATTTATTTTAACTGTTACTAATCTGTAGAGTCTGTAACTAGATTTGCACTTCACAAAGCTAACCTATCACTCCCTGACACTATGTAGATTATATCCTGCACCCATCACCAGCTAAGACTGTGAGAGTTACATCCTGCACCTATCATCCTTTAATTTTATGCAAATTATAACCTATACTTGTGTTTACAATCCCTGCACTCTCTTGTAACAGACCATCCCTTGTAGCTTGTTGAATTTCAGAAAAAAGGTCGCAGGTGACACACCAGAGACAAAGGAACCCAATTACCAGGCTGCTGGACCCAATAACCAGGCTACCTTTTGTCACTTCTGAATGTTTTGAAATAATGCAAGAAGAAGAAAAATGCAAGACTCTCACTACTTTGTTCCTTATCATATCCTCTGGACTGCAAGTCCTGCCTCTAAGATTCTCTCTGATTTCCTGCGAAGGAGGCCACATTTCTTGAAGTGCTAGCCTGCTGTGTTTTGCCCTGTGCCTTGGAGAAGAGTAAAGTCATCTCTCTCTTCTCACAAATCTTTGTCTCTTATTTCTGTTTGGCATCGGTGCACAGGGTGCCAATATTTTGGTGTCATGGACAGCTGTTGACTGTGAAAAGACACCCTGAGATGACAGGAGTAAGGAACTCCACAATGAAGATAGTTTGTGGAAAAAGCCAAGGACACCATAGAAGCAAAGCATCGTTGCTGAGTGACATTCAAAGAGCATGGCCAGAACTGCAACTCCCTTCCCCACCCACCAGCTTGTTTAGCTTCCTTGGGCACTGATGGGGCACCCATCTGAGTGGGCTTGCCTGACCCTCAAGCCAAGGTCTCCTCTGTCCGCATAGGCTCCAGGGTCCTGGGAGCCACTCATATCAAAGCTTCTTTGGGAGTCAGCCCTGGATGCCACTGCCTCAGATGGGAATCAGCCAATGCTGGTGGGAATGAACTGTTAAAGTGTAGGGTTAAGGGAGAAGGCCAGGTGAGAGGTCTGGCTATGTGGATACGGTGGAGGGGATACGAGTGAAGGGCTGCAAAGCTGAGAATCACCCTAGAGGAAATGTGGTCTGCCTGGGAAATGAGGTGCCATTTTTAGTGATGCAAAGGGGATAGAGTTGTTGCTGGCCCCCATATGCCAGCTTCTATCTTAGACACTGAGATGAACTCATGTGTAACCCAGTTTGTTTCAACTATCTGTTAGTTTGTGCTGCCACGAGTAGTGCACATGCACACTAGTTGTGGTTGCCATGCCCCTTCCTGACCTGAGTGAGTAAGTGTGCCCAAATCAGCTGCCACTTTTGCTACCTCTTGCCTAGGCAGGGAGCAGATGCCTGAAGGTGAAGGCACAGAAGTGGGGTCAAAACCAAAACTGAGCAACAGGGGTAGAGCAATTAAGGAAGAACAAAAATCTCTCCAGCTTTACAACAAATGCTAAAGAAACTTCTCAAGGTGGGAAACACAAGAGAAGAAAAAGCCTACACAAACAAACCCCCCAAATAAGAAAATGGCAATAAAAACATACATATCAATAACTACCTTAAATGTAAATGGATTAAATGCTTTCACCAAAAAACACAAATGGCTGAATGGATACAAAAACAAGTAAAGTATATATGCTGTCTTCAAAAGACCCAGATCAGATGACCTAGGGATACATACAGATTGAAAGTGAAGGGATGGAAAAAGATACTCAATGTAAATGGAAATAGAAAAGAAACATGGAGTAGCAATACACATATCATAAAATATAGACATTAAAATAGACTATTTCAAGAGACAAGAAAGGACACTACATAATCATAGAGGGATCAGTTCAGAAATAAGAAGATATAACATTTGTAAATATTTATGAACTCAACCTAGGAGCACCTGAATACATAAGACAAATGCTAACAACCATAAAAGGAGAACTCAATAATGACAGAGAAACAGTGGGGGAATTTAGCACCCCACTTATATCACTGGATGGATCATCCAGACAGAAAATAAGCAAACAGAAGCCTTATATGACACATTACACCAGACATTCTCAATATGTATATTACAGGACAAGAAAGAGTCTATTAAGAGGAGGCCTTACAAACAGCTGAGAAAAGGAGAGAAGTGAAAGGCAAAGGAGAAAAAGAAATATATACCCATTTGAATGCAGAGCTCCAAAGAATAGCAAGGAGAGATAAGAAAGTCTTCCTCAGTGATCAATGTAAAGAAATAGAGGAAAATAATAGAATGGGAAAGACTAGAGATCTCTTCAAGAAAATTAGAGATACCAAGGGAACATTTCATTAAAAGATGGGCTCAATAAAGGACAGAAATGGTGTGGACCTGACAGAAGCAGAAGATATTAAGAGGTGGTAAGAATACACAGAAGAACTATACAAAAATGATCTAAATGATACAGATAATCATGATGGTGTGATCATTCACTTAGAGCCAGATATCTTGGAGTGTGAAGTCAAGTGGTACGTAAGAAGCAGTACTATGAACAAAACTAGGGGAGGTGATGGAATTCCAGCTAAGCTATTTCAAATCCTAAAAGATGATGCTGTGAAAGTGTTGCACTGAAAATGCCAGAAATTTGGAAACTCAGCAGTGGCCACAGGACTGGAAAATGACAGTTTTCATTCCAATCCCAAAGAAGGGCAATGTCAAAGAATGCTCAAACTGCTGCACAATTGTACTCATGTCACACACTAGCAAAGTAATACTCAAAATTCTCCAAGCCAGGCATCAAAAGTATGTAAACTGTGAACTTCCAGATGTCCAAGCTGGATTTAGAAAAGGTGGAGGAACCAAAATCAAATTGCCAACATCCACTGGATCATTGAAAAAGCAAAAGAGTTCCAGAAAAACATTTACTTCTGCTTTTCTGACTACACCAAAGCCTTTGACTGTGTGAATCACAACAAACTGTGGAAAATTCTTAAAGAGATGGGAATATCAGACCACCTTATCTGCCTCCTGAGAAATCTGTGTGAAGGTCAAGAAGCAACAGTTAGAACTGGACATGGAACATCAGATTGGTTGCAAATCAGGAAAGGAGCATGTCAAAGCTGTATACTGTCACCCTGCTTATTTAACATATATGCAGAGTACATCATGTGAAATGGGGCTTGATGGAACACAAGCTGGAATCAAGATTGCTGGGAGAAATATCAATAACCTCAGATATGCAGATGACACCATCCTTATGGCAGAAAGTGAAGAGGAACTAAAGAGCCTCTTGATGATGTGAAAGAGGAGAATGAAAAAGCTGGCTTAAAACTCAGGATGGGGAACATGTGGATACCCTTGGAGGATTTATGTTGATGTATGGCAAAACAAACACAATATTGTAAAGTAATTAGCCTCCAACTAAAATAAATAAATTTAAATTAAAAAAATAAAAAAACTTCAACATTTAAGATCATGGCATCTGGTCCCATCACTTCATGGCAAATAGATGGGGAAACAATGAAAACTGTGACAGACTTTATGTTTTGGGGCTCCAAAATCACTGCAGATGGTGACTGCAGCCATGAAATTAAAAGACGCTTGCTCCTTGGAAGAAAAGCTATGACCAATCTAGACAGCATATTAAAAAGCAGAGATATTACTTTGCCAACAAAGTTGCATCTTGTCAAACTATGGTTTCTCCAGTAGTCATGTATGAATGTAAGAGTTGGACTATAAAGAAAGCTGAGTGCCGAAGAATTGTTGGTTTTGAACTGTGGTGTTGGAGAAGACTTCTGAGAGTCCCTTGGACTGCAATGAGATCCAACCAGTCCATCCTATAGGAAATCAGTCCTGAATATTCATTGAAAGGACTGATGCTGAAACTCCAATACTTTGGCCACCTGATGTGAATGAAGATCTGACTCATTTAAAAGACTTTAATGCTGGGAAAGATTGAAGCCGGGAGGAGAAGGGGATGACAGAGGATGAGATGGTTGGATGACATCATTGACTTGATGAATATGAGTCAGAGTAAGCTCTGGGAGTTGGTGATGGACTGGGAAGCCTGGCGTGCTGCAGTATATGGAGTTACAAACTGTTGGACACGACTGAGCGACTGAACTAAACTGATAGGACCAATTCCATCCAAAAGCAGGAGAATACACTTTCTTCTCACAGCAAATGGAACATTCTCTAAGATAGATCCCATCTTGGGCCACAAGATAAGTGTTGGTAAATGTAAGAAAATTTAAATTGTATTAAGCTTCTTTTCTAACCACAGTGCTATGAGATTAGAAATCAACTATAGGACAAAAACTGGAAAAATCACAAACTCATGGATGCTAAACACTATGGTACTAAATAACCAAGAGATAACTTAAGAAATCAAGGAGGAAAGAAAAAAAAATGCCAGAAAAAAAGGCAATGAAAATATGATCACCCTAAAACCTATGGGATGCATCAAAAGGAGTTTTAAGATGGAAGTTCACAGCCATAGAATCTTAACTGAAGAATTCCAAAAAAGTTTCAAATATACAACCTAAACTTACACTGAAGCAGCTGGAGAAAAAAGAGCAAATAAAACCCAAATTTAGTAGAAGGAGAAAAATCATAATAATCAGAGCAGAAACAAATGATATAGAAATGAAGAGCAAAGTAAGTCAGAAAGAAAAGCACCAATACAGTATATTAATGCATATATATGGAATTTGGAAAGATGGTAACAATGACCCTATATGTGAGAAAGCAAAGGAGACACAAACATAAAGAACAGACTGTTGGACTCTGTGGGAGAAGTCAAAGGTGGGATGATTTGAGAGAATAGCACTGAAGCATGTATATTATCATATGTGAAATAGATCTTCAGTCCAGGTTCAATGCATGAGGCAGGGTGCTCAGGGCTGGTGCACTGGGATGACCCTGAGGAATGGGATGGGGAGGGAGGTGGGAGGAAGGGTCAGGATGGGGAACACATGTATACCCATGGCTGATTCATGTGAATGTGTGACAAAAATCAACACAATATTGTAAAGTATTTAGCCCTCATTTAAAATAAAAAAAATTTTTTTAATAAAAATATGGGGGAAAACCAAGCCTTTCCAGCTGGGACCTGCAATATGCCTGAGTTAAGGAGCTATAACTCTGAGTTTAAGAGTACAAAAATATCCAGTTCCCAAAAAGGTAAAATTCACCATTTCCGCATCCAATCAAAACTTACCAAGTATATTAGTTTGCTAGGGTTCGGGTAATAAAGTAACACCAACTGGTTGGCTTAAGTAACAGAAATTTACTGTCTCACAATTCTGAGGCTAGAAATCTGAGATTAAGGTGTTGGCAGAGTTGGTTCCTTCTAAGCAATTAAAGGATGTTTCAGGTCTTCTTTCTTGACTTGTAGATGACCACTGTCTCCCTGTGTTTCTTCACTTGACTAATTATGTATGTGTCTCTAAATTTTCCCTTTTGCAAAGAACACAAGTCATATTTTGTTAGAGCTACCCTAATGACTTCTTTCTAATTTGACCAACTCTATTTTAACCCTATCTCCAAATAAAACCACATTCTGAGGTACTGGGGGTTAGAACTTCAACATATAAACCAGGGTGGTGAGGGGAGAGGGTGTACACAATTCAGTCTATAACATCAAGTGTAGAAGTAAACAGCAAAATATACACCATACTGGGAAAGGTCAATCAATTGAAATGAAACAATAGGGTCAATAGAATTAGTATTTGATAAAGTCATTAGAGGAATTATAAAAATAAAACTGTGTTCTGCTTGTTCAAGAAGTTAGAAGAAAGTGGATTGTTACATAGACTTGGAAGATATAAAAGGACTCAACTGAAGCTTCTAGAGATGTAAAAATATAATGTGTGAGATGAAAAATACACTGGAAGGAATTAATAGCAGATTAAACAAAGCAGAAATAGTCATTACTGAACTTGAAAACATTGCAACAGAAATTATCAAAAGTGGAACTCAGAGGAAAAAAGACGGGAAAAATGAGCAGAGTATCAGTGATGTGTGGGACAGCTTCAAGCAACCTAATATCTGGGCAAATAAGCTGCCAAAAGAGAGGTGAGAGAGAAATAAATTAAAAAAAAAAAGGAATGAAGAAAACTATAGCAAAGATCAATGACACTAAACGTTGCTTTTTTTTTTTTAAGAAGGTAAACAAAATTAATAAAACTTTAGCCAGAGTCATCAAGAAATAAGGGAGATAACCCAAATCAACATAATCATAAATGAAAAAGGAGAAGTCAAAATGGACACCACAGAAATACAAAGGCTAACAAGAGACTACTACAAGTAATTATAGACCAATGACATGGCAGAAATGGACAAGTTATTAGAAAAGTACAATCTTCCAAGACTGAACCAGGAAAAAAATTGAAAATATGAACCAAACAATGACAACCACTAAAATTGAATATATGATTAAAAAAAAAAATCTTCCGTTAAAAAAAAAAAAAGGGCCAGATGGCTTCACAGGGAAATTCTCAAACATTTAGAGAAGACCAAATACCTGTCCTTCTCAAATTCTTCCAAAAAACTTCAGAGGGAGGAACACTCCTAAACTCATTCTACAATGCCATCATTACACTGATACCAAAACCAAAGACAAAACAAAATTTAAAAAAAAAAAAAAGATTCAAGGATAATATTATTGATCAAACCAGCAATCCTAAAAGAAATCAATCCTGAATATTCAGTGAAAGGACTGATGCTAAAGCTGAAGCTCCAATACTTTGGCTACCTGTTGCAAAGAACTGATTCAGTAGAAAAGAGCTTGATGCTAGGAAAGATTGAAGGCAGGAGGAGTAGGGGATGTCAGAAGATTACATGGTTGGATGGCATGTTCCATGAGTTGGTGATGGACAGGGAAGTCTGGCATGCTGCTGTCCATGGGGTCACAAAGAGTCGGACACAACTGAGTGACTGAACAGAACTGAATATCACTGATGAACAAAGAAGCAAAAACCTTCAACAAAATACCAGCAAACTGAGTCTTTATTTTTATTATTCAGTTCAGTTGCTCAGTCGATAACACATAAAAAGGATCATACACCATGATCAAACAGGATTTCTCTGATGAATGCAAGGATTCTTCAATACACACAAGTAACTAAATGTGACACACCATATTAAAAAATTGAAGTGTAAATAACATGATCATCTCACAGACAAAGATAAAGTTTTCAACAAAATTCAACACCCATTTATTATCAAATTTCTCTAAAGAATGGGATTAGAAGGAACCTTTCTCAAAATAATAAAGTCCATATATGATGAACACACTCCGAACATTATTCTCAATGGTGAAAAAAATGAAAGCATTTCCTCAAAGATCAAGAATAAGATAAGGTTGCTCACTATAGTATTGGAAGTCCTAACCATGGCAATCAGAAAAGAACAAAGGAATAAAAGGAATCCAGATTGGAAAAGAAGTAAAACTCTGTTTGCAGATGACATGATGCTGTACATAAAAATAAACCCTAAAAATGCCTAAATGAATGAAGCTAATGAAGCAAGGACTTTAGTAAAATTGCAGAATATAAAATTGATGAACAGAAATCCCTTCTATTCCCATTCAATAACAATGAAAAACCCTAAAAGTAAATCAAAGAAATGTACCATTCACCTTTGCAACAAAAAGAATAAAATACTTAAGAACAAACCTACCTAAAGAGACAAAAGACCTGTATGCAGAAAACTATAAGACAATGATGATAGAAATCAAAGATGACACAAACATATGAAGAAGTTTACCAAGTTCTTGAATTGGAACAATCACTACTGTGAAAATAACTGTACTACTCAAAGCAATCTACAGGTTTAATGCAATATCTGTCAAAGTCCCAATGACATTTTTCACAGAACTAGAACAAAAAAACATTACAATTTGTATGGAAACACACAAAAAACCTGAATAGATTAAGAAAACTAGAAAAAACAGAGCTGGAGGAATCAACTTCCCTGACTTCAGACTGTACTACAAAATTACAGTCATCAAGATTGTATGGGATTTCTGGTTTAAGATGGTGGAGTAGATGGATGTGTGCTCATCTCTTCCTGTGAGAGCATCAAAATTGTAACTAGCTGTTGAACACCTATCAACAGAAGGATGCTGGAACCCAACAACAAAAAATCCCATGTCCAAAAACAAAGAAGATGCAACAAGACAGTACGAGGGGCACAATCACAATAAAATCAAATCCTATATCCACCAGGTGGGCTACCCACAGACTGGAGAACAATAATACCAAAGCAATTCTCTCACTGTTGTAAAGGTTCTGAGACCCACATCAGGCTTCCCAGCCTGGGGGTCCAGCAAAGGGAATGGGAATACCCAGGGAATCTGACCTTCAAGGCCAGCAGAATTTGATTACCAGACTTTCACAGGATTGTGAAAAACAGAAACTCCAGTCTTGGAGGGCACAAACAAAACCTTGTTTGCATCAATTTCCAGGGCAAAGAAGTGACCCCACAGGAGACTAAACTACACCTACCTGCTAGTGTTAAAGTATCACCTGTTGAGTTGTGGGCTGGCAATGTCTTACCACAGGGATGGGAGATCTGGCAGCAGCAGTCCTGAAAGGCATTCCCCTTGGCATAAGTCCTCTTGGAGGTCATCATTAACCCTACCACAGAGCCCATAGACTGCAGGGATGGGTTGCTCAAGGAGGGAATGCCATCCCACCCATATTTAGATAATTGAATTAAAGTTTTACTGAGCACAGCCCTGCCCACCAGAGCAAGACCCACTTTTTCTGAACACCAACCCTTCATCAGGAAGCTTACATGAAAGCTTACATGAGCCTCAGCCTCATCCTCCAGTGGACAGGCAGAATAAACAAGAAGAACAAAATCCCACAGTGGCTAAAATGAAAACGACATTACAGGAAGTTAGTCAGGATGAAAAAGTAGAGGGCTTTGTCCCACCTAATGGGACAAGATAAAATCCCAGAAAATCAACTACATGAAGTGGAGAGAGGCAAGCTTCCAGAAAAGGAATTCAGAACAGTGCTAGTAAAGATGATCCAGGATTCTGGAAAAAAAGAATGGCGACAAAGACTGAAGAAGAAAGAAATGTTTACCAAAGACCTAGAAGAACTAAAGAACAAACAAAAAAAGGTGAGCAATACACTATATGGAATTAATAAGAGAATAACTGAATATGAAGAATGAATAAATGACTTGGAAGACAGAATGTTGGAAATCACTCCTTCAAAAGAGAATATAGAAAAAAGAATGGAAAAAAATATGAAAACAGCCTAAGACCTATGGAACAACATTAAATGCACCAACATTGGCATTATAGGGGAATCATAAGGAGAAGAGAGAAGGAAAAGACCTGAGAAAATATTTGAAAAATTCCCCAACATGGGAAAAGAAATAGTCAACTAAGTGCAGAGAGTCTCAGGCATGATCAAGCTAAGGAGGAATACAGCAAGACACATAGTAATCAAGCTGACAAAAATTGAAGACAAAGATAAAATATTAAAAGCAACAAGGAGAAAATGACAAATTACAAGGTTACCCCTGTAAGTTTATCAGCTGATCTCTCAACAGAAACTCTACCAGCCAGAAGGGAATGGCATGATACAGTTAAAGTAATGAAAGGGAAGAGCCTACAACCAAGAATGCTGTACCCAGCAAAACTCTTGTTCAGATTGGATGGAGAAATCAAAAGTTTTTCAGACAAGTAAAAGTTAAGATAATTCAGTGCCACAAAATCAACGTTACAACAAATCCTAAAGGAGCTTCTCTAGGCAGCAAACACAAGAGAAGGAAAAGACCTACACAAAATAAACCCAAAACAATTAAGAAAATGGTAATAGGATCATATATGCTGATGGTTAATTTAAATATAAATGGATTAAACGCACCAACCAAAATACAGACTGAATGGGCAGATGAAAACATGTACATGTATACACTTTAACTTTACTAGCATGTGAGATGAGTGCAATTGTGCGGTAATTGGAGCATTCTTTTGCATTGCCTTTCTTTGGAATTGGAATGAAAATGAACCTTTTCCAGTCCTGTGGCCACTGCTGAGTTTTCCAAATTTGCTGGCAGACTGAGTGCAGCACTTTCACAGCATCATCTTTCAGGATTTGAAACAGCTCAACTGGAATTCCATCACCTCCACTAGCTTTGTTCATAGTGATGCTTTCTAAGGCCCACTTGACTTCACATTCCAAGATGTCTGGCTCTAGATTAGTGATCACATCATCATGATTATCTGGGTCGTGAAGATCTTTTTTGTACAGTTCTTCCATGTACTCTTGCCACCTCTTCTTAATATCTTCTACTTCTGTTAGGTCCATACCATTTCTGTCCTTTATCGAGCCCATCCTTGCATGAAATGTTCCCTTGGTATCTCTAATTTTCTTGAAGAGATCTCTAGTCTTTCCCATTCTGTTGTTTTCCTCTATTTCTTTGCATTGATCACTGAAGAAGGCTTTCTTATCTCTTCTTG
>SJYT01024721.1:0-10816 GCA_006410635.1 Cephalophus harveyi
ATATACACATATATATACATATATATATATTCATACACACATATATACATATATATAAAATGAGCAGAGTAACTAACCCAAAGTCTTTACTGGCTAAACACTGATTCTCTCTTATCTTCCTTCTCTTCTCTGTTACTGAACACAAAAGACATGTTGAGAAAATAGGAAAAACACAAATCATACTCATACTCAGTTCTAAAATCTACTTTGGAATATCCCCTTTGCCCAGGTTACCTGGAAATAGAACTTGAGTCAGAGCTTGAGCACTGATGTTTTGTTGGGCAATGCCAGAGGAGCAGAAAAGGAATACAAGGCAAAGAAGAAGAAGTGAAAAGGTGTGAATTACCCAGAGGTCCTGGCTTCTTGAAGAGATATAAACCTTTCTTTCGTCACTTACAATATCAACAGTCAGGCTATAAAGAAACACTATGCCCCAAAATGGACAAAGAAGAAGAAATGGAGAGGGATTTTATGTGTCTGCTTCCACTGTCTTCCACTGGTCAGTGTTTGCCCATAGGGAGTTCTGGTTTGTATCTGACAGATCAGATAATTGAACTGCCCAGAGTTCATAGGGAGTAGTCTCCTCAGCAGCAGCCAGAGCAGAGCAAAGGTTCAAGGGAGAGACAGGTAAACAGAGACTCTGAAGCAGCACCTAGGAAATGTCACCATGGATATTAAGCCCTTGTCTGCCGCATCATTTGCAAATATGTCTCCCTTGCTGTAGGTTGTCTTTACACAGCAGCAGCCAGAGCAGAGCAAAGGTTCAAGGGAGAGACAGGTAGACAGAGACTCTGAAGCAGCACCTAGGAAATGTCACCATGGATATTAAGCCCTTGTCTGCCGCATCATTTGCAAATATGTCTCCCTTGCTGTAGGTTGTCTTTACGTATTTTTAATAGACATTTCTCCAAAGAAGACATACAGATGACCAGTAGGCACATGAAAAGATGCTCAATATCACTAATTATTAGAGAAATGCAAATCAAAACTACATGAGGTACCACTTCACACCAGTCAGAATGGCCATCGTTAAAAAGTTTATGAATAACAAATCCTGGAGAGGGTGTGGAGAAAAGGGAACCTTTCAACACTGTTGCTGGGAATTTAAGTTGGTACAGCCACTATAGAAACTAGTGTGGAGGTTCCTCTTAAAACTAAAAATAGAACTACTATATATCGAGCAAGCCTACTCCTGGGCATATATCTGGACAAAATTATAATTCAAAAAGACACATGCACCCCTATGTTCATAGACGCACTATTTACAATAGCCAAAACATGGAAACAACCTAAATGTCCATAGACAGATGAATGGACAAAGAAGATGTGGAACATATATACAGTGGAATACTACTGAGGCATTTGCAGCAATATGGAAGCAACTAGAGATTATCCTTGGAGAAGGCAATGGCACCCCATTCCAGTACTTTTGCCTGGAAGATCCCATGGACAGAGGAGCCTGGTAGGCTGCAGTCCTTGGGGTCGCTAGAGTCAGACACGACTGAGTGACTTCACTTTCACTTTTCACTTTCATGCATTGGAGAAGGAAATGGCAACCCACTCCAGTGTTTTTGCCTGGAGAATCCCAGGGACGGGGAAGCCTGGTGGGCTGCCGTCTATGGGGTCGCACAGAGTCGGACACGACTGAAGTGACTTAGCAGCAGCAGCAGCAAAGATTATCCTACTAGGCAAAGTAAGTCAGAAAGAGAAAGACAAATACCACATGATATTATTTACGTGTGGAATCTAAATATGGCACAAGCAAACCTATCTACAAAACAAAAACAGTGGTTTCCAAGGGGGAGAGGACCAGGGGGGAAGAACTGGGAGTTCAAGATTAGCATATGTAGACTATTATATATAGGACGGATGAACAACAAGGTCCTACTGTATAACACAGGGAAGTATATTCAACATCCTGTGATAAACCATAATGGAAAAGAATATTAAAAAAAAGAATGCCTGTATGGGTATAATGAGTCACTTTGCTGTGCAACAGAGATAGGCACAACATTGTAAATCAACTATACTTCAATAAAAAAATTTAAATAAGATAAAAGAAAAATATCATCTTAATATATGTAGAAAAAGCTTTTGACAAAATTCAACACTAGTTTATGATAAGAACTCGCCAGAATATGAGCACAGATGGAAAGTACTTCAACATAAAAAAGGCTATACATGACAAACCCACAGCTAACATCATTCTCAATGGTGAAAAGTTGAAAGCATTCCTTCTAAGATCAGGAACAAAGCAAAAATGTTCATTGTCACCACTTTTATTGAACACCATTTTTGAAGTTTTACTGTCTGAGCCATGAGGGAAGCCTTTGAAAGTCCTAGCCATGGAAATCAGAGAATAAAAGAAATAAAAGTAATCCAAATTGGAAAAGAAGAAATAAAATTGTCAGTGTTTGAAGATGACATGAAACTATACATTAAAAACCCTAGAGTCTACCAGAAAATTATCAGCGCTCATCAATGAATTTGGTAATGTTCCAGGATTCAAACTAATACACAGAAATATTTTGCATTGCTATACATTAACAAGAAAAGATCAGAAAGAAAAATTAAGGAAGCAATGCCATTTACCATCACATCAAAAAGAATAAAATATACCTAGGAATAAACCTACCTAAGTATACAAAAGACCTCTACTCTGAAAACTATAAGAAGCTGATGAAAGAAGCTGGAGATGACACAAACAGATGGAAGGACAAACCAAGTACTTGAATTGGAAAAATAAACATTGTTAAAATGAATATACTTCCCAAGGCAATCTACCCACCCAATGCAATCACTATCAAATCACCAATGTCATTTTTCATAGAACTAGGACAAAAAATTGTAAAATTTAGATGGACATACAAAAGACCCCAAATACTTGAAAAAATCTTGAGAAAGAAAAACGGAGTTGGAGGAATATCTCACTTCAGACTATACTACAAAGCTACAGTAAACAAAATAGTACAATACTGACATAAAAACAGAAATATAGACTGATAGAATAGGATAGAAAGCCCAGAAATAAACTCATGTGCCTATGTCAAATAATCTATGACAAAAGAGGCAAGAGTATAAATGGAGAAAAGACAGTCTCTTCAATAAATGGTGGTGGGAAAAGTGGACTGCTCTGTGCAAAAAAAACAAAAAACACACAATTAAATTAGGACAGTCTCTTGACAACACATACAAAAATAAACTCAAAATCTATCAAAGACCTAAATGCAAGACTGGACACTATAAAACTATTAGAGGAAAACATAAGCAGAACACTTTTTGACATAAATTGCCATAACATCTTTTTGGATCCACCTCTGAGATAAATGAAAATAAAAATATAAGCAAAAGTGACCTAATTAAACTTAAAAGCTCCTGCATGGCAAAGGAAACCATAAATAAAACAAAAAGACAACCCATAGAGCGGGAGAAAATATTTGCAAATGAAGCAACCAACAAGGGATTAAGCTCCAGAATATACAAACAGCTCATGTAGCTCATTAAAAAAAAATAAACCCAATAAAAAAATACATAGAAGATCTAAAGAGACATCTCTTTAAAGAAGTCATACAGTTGGCCTAAAGGCACATGAAAAGATGCTCAATATCACTAATTATTAAACAAACAGCTAACCACTTCCTGAACTCAAGCTGTCTGATGGTACATCTCTCTGAGACATAGATTCCTACTAAGGTAAAGTAGTCTTTTCCTATGAAGTTATGAAGCAGAGACTTACTCATGAGGGCACGTGGAAAGAACTATATTATACATATCCAAAACATTTTCTAAAAATATCCTCTGTGTATTTGTGTATTTATTGTAACACTGCTGATGAGAAAACCTATGAAGTTTTTTTTTTTTTGTAGTTACCCTTGATACACAATTCTAAATATTAATTATAAAACAGCAGTTTTAAGCTAAAAACAAAAAGAACTCCATGTTAGCAGCCAAGATGCAAGGTTATTTCCACTGCTGGCTACAACCATCACTGTATAGCTTAGTTTATGAAATTAAGAAGGTAATGAAAAAGTCATCATATTCACAATAGCAAGGGATATGAATCCTCAGGTGGTGACACACAGGCACAGAGATATTCAAGCAGAAATTCTGGGTGACAATCAGGAATACTATGGAACATATTAGAATTTCTTTTAATTAAGTAAGATTCTCAGCATTTCTAAGAGTCTATGATTAGTAGCTAATCTATCCTAAACGTCATGAAAGTTGATTTAAAACAGGAAAGGAGAAAGGGGAAAAATAGGATCTTATGGCTTTAGATTTTCAAGGAGAACATTGCTCAAGAAAGATGGGAAATTCCTAAAAGTAATAATCTGTCCCTACAATTTTATATAATTACATTAGGGAGAGACAACATCTAAACTAGTGGTTCTCAAAGCATGGTCCATAACACTGAGGGGTCACTGAATTACTTTCATGTAGCTACAAAACCAAAACTATTTTTCCTAATGTCACTAAGACATTATTTATGGGCTTTCCTGGTGGCTCAGTTGATAAAGTATCCACTTGCAATGAAAGAGACCTCCCGCAATGCAGGAGATGCAGATTCAATTCCTGGATCAGGAAGATACCCTGAAGGAGGAAATGGCAACACGCACCAGTATTCTTGCCTGGGAAATCCCATGGACAGAGGAGCCTGGTGGGCTACAGTCCATGAGGTCACAAGAGTCAGACACAATTTAGCTACTAAACTACTGCAAGATTTTATTTAATTTTGTAATTGCTTATGTGTACAATGTAGTTTAGAGAAACTATGTATGTAATATTATTGCTGTGCTAGCTAATGAAATGAATTATTGTGTATTCTTTTAAAAAAAATTTCTTAGATGGTTGCTTTTGAGTATAATTATGTGCATTTTCAGATATTAATTGCTTTTTCTCAGTACTTCAGTGCCAGTACTAGCTTTCTTCACTTTATTTCTTCTATAATCTCTGCAACATTATTATCATTCATAATCATTGAAATCTCAGAGTTTTCCTTTCGCTTACTTGTAAACACAAAAAGTTGGTACACATTATAGCCCTATTTTGCACCAGTATTTTTAAATTTGTTTAATACAGGAAGTCTCACTCATCTTCGATAGCGTAAAGAGTGTACAGAGATCCTGATATGAAGAAGTTTAAAAAGCATTGATCTAAACAAATTTCTTAGCCTAAACATGGTGATCTCTAATGAGCACACAAAACTACATAACATCTACAAAGAGGTGCCACTGTGGCCAAAGATAAATCCAAAAAGCTATACAAAACTAGAGCTATTAGTCAGAAAGTCTAAATTCAATATCAAAACCTCTTGATCATTTCAGAAAAAAATAAAGTTAGAAGTACTTTGCTGAGACAAGATGATCTAAAGCTAAATAAAGACAAAAAATGAATCACTAATTATTAGAGAAATGCAAATCAAAACTACATGAGGTACCACTTCACACCAGTCAGAATGGCCATCGCTAAAAAGTTTATGAATAACAAATCCTGGAGAGGGTGTGGAGAAAAGGGAACCTTTCAACACTGTTGCTGGGAATGTAAGTTGGTACAGCCACTATAGAAACTAGTGTGGAGGTTCCTCTTAAAACTAAAAATAGAACTACTATATATCGAGCAAGCCTACTCCTGAGCATATATCTGGACAAAATTATAATTCAAAAAGACACATGCACCCCTATGTTCATAGACGCACTATTTACAATAGCCAAAACATGGAAACAACCTAAATGTCCATAGACAGATGAATGGACAAAGAAGATGTGGAACATATATACAGTGGAATACTACTGAGGCATTTGCAGCAATATGGAAGCAACTAGAGATTATCCTTGGAGAAGGCAATGGCACCCCATTCCAGTACTTTTGCCTGGAAGATCCCATGGACAGAGGAGCCTGGTAGGCTGCAGTCCTTGGGGTCGCTAGAGTCAGACACGACTGAGTGACTTCACTTTCACTTTTCACTTTCATGCATTGGAGAAGGAAATGGCAACCCACTCCAGTGTTTTTGCCTGGAGAATCCCAGGGACGGGGAAGCCTGGTGGGCTGCCGTCTATGGGGTCACACAGAGTCGGACATGACAGAAGTGACTTAGCAGCAGCAGCAGCAAAGATTATCCTACTAGGCAAAGTAAGTCAGAAAGAGAAAGACAAATACCATATGATATTATTTACATGTGGAATCTAAATATGGCACAAGCAAACCTATCTACAAAACAAAAACAGTGGTTTCCAAGGGGGAGAGGACCGGGGGGAAGAACTGGGAGTTCAAGATTAGCATATGTAGACTATTATATATAGGACGGATGAACAACAAGGTCCTACTGTATAACACAGGGAAGTATATTCAACATCCTGTGATAAACCATAATGGAAAAGAATATTAAAAAAAAAGAATGCCTGTATGTGTATAATGAGTCACTTTGCTGTGCAACAGAGATAGGCACAACATTGTAAATCAACTATACTTCAATAAAAAAATTTAAATTAAGATAAAAGAAAAATATCATCTTAATATATGTAGAAAAAGCTTTTGACAAAATTCAACACTAGTTTATGATAAGAACTCGCCAGAATATGAGCACAGATGGAAAGTACTTCAACATAAAAAAGGCTATACATGACAAACCCACAGCTAACATCATTCTCAATGGTGAAAAGTTGAAAGCATTCCTTCTAAGATCAGGAACAAAGCAAAAATGTTCATTGTCACCACTTTTATTGAACACCATTTTTGAAGTTTTACTGTCTGAGCCATGAGGGAAGCCTTTGAAAGTCCTAGCCATGGAAATCAGAGAATAAAAGAAATAAAAGTAATCCAAATTGGAAAAGAAGAAATAAAATTGTCAGTGTTTGAAGATGACATGAAACTATACATTAAAAACCCTAGAGTCTACCAGAAAATTATCAGCGCTCATCAATGAATTTGGTAATGTTCCAGGATTCAAACTAATACACAGAAATATTTTGCATTGCTATACATTAACAAGAAAAGATCAGAAAGAAAAATTAAGGAAGCAATGCCATTTACCATCACATCAAAAAGAATAAAATATACCTAGGAATAAACCTACCTAAGTATACAAAAGACCTCTACTCTGAAAACTATAAGAAGCTGATGAAAGAAGCTGGAGATGACACAAACAGATGGAAGGACAAACCAAGTACTTGAATTGGAAAAATAAACATTGTTAAAATGAATATACTTCCCAAGGCAATCTACCCACCCAATGCAATCACTATCAAATCACCAATGTCATTTTTCATAGAACTAGGACAAAAAATTGTAAAATTTAGATGGACATACAAAAGACCCCAAATACTTGAAAAAATCTTGAGAAAGAAAAACGGAGTTGGAGGAATATCTCACTTCAGACTATACTACAAAGCTACAGTAAACAAAATAGTACAATACTGACATAAAAACAGAAATATAGACTGATAGAATAGGATAGAAAGCCCAGAAATAAACTCATGTGCCTATGTCAAATAATCTATGACAAAAGAGGCAAGAGTATAAATGGAGAAAAGACAGTCGCTTCAATAAATGGTGGTGGGAAAAGTGGACTGCTCTGTGCAAAAAAAACAAAAAACACACAATTAAATTAGGACAGTCTCTTGACAACACATACAAAAATAAACTCAAAATCTATCAAAGACCTAAATGCAAGACTGGACACTATAAAACTATTAGAGGAAAACATAAGCAGAACACTTTTTGACATAAATTGCCATAACATCTTTTTGGATCCACCTCTGAGATAAATGAAAATAAAAATATAAGCAAAAGTGACCTAATTAAACTTAAAAGCTCCTGCATGGCAAAGGAAACCATAAATAAAACAAAAAGACAACCCATAGAGTGGGAGAAAATATTTGCAAATGAAGCAACCAACAAGGGATTAAGCTCCAGAATATACAAACAGCTCATGTAGCTCATTAAAAAAAAATAAACCCAATAAAAAAATGCATAGAAGATCTAAAGAGACATCTCTTTAAAGAAGTCATACAGTTGGCCTAAAGGCACATGAAAAGATACTCAATATCACTAATTATTAAACAAACAGCTAACCACTTCCTGAACTCAAGCTGTCTGATGGTACATCTCTCTGAGACATAGATTCCTACTAAGGTAAAGTAGTCTTTTCCTATGAAGTTATGAAGCAGAGACTTACTCATGAGGGCACGTGGAAAGAACTATATTATACATATCCAAAACATTTTCTAAAAATATCCTCTGTGTATTTGTGTATTTATTGTAACACTGCTGATGAGAAAACCTATGAAGTTTTTTTTTTTTTGTAGTTACCCTTGATACACAATTCTAAATATTAATTATAAAACAGCAGTTTTAAGCTAAAAACAAAAAGAACTCCATGTTAGCAGCCAAGATGCAAGGTTATTTCCACTGCTGGCTACAACCATCACTGTATAGCTTAGTTTATGAAATTAAGAAGGTAATGAAAAAGTCATCATATTCACAATAGCAAGGGATATGAATCCTCAGGTGGTGACACACAGGCACAGAGATATTCAAGCAGAAATTCTGGGTGACAATCAGGAATACTATGGAACATATTAGAATTTCTTTTAATTAAGTAAGATTCTCAGCATTTCTAAGAGTCTATGATTAGTAGCTAATCTATCCTAAACGTCATGAAAGTTGATTTAAAACAGGAAAGGAGAAAGGGGAAAAATAGGATCTTATGGCTTTAGATTTTCAAGGAGAACATTGCTCAAGAAAGATGGGAAATTCCTAAAAGTAATAATCTGTCCCTACAATTTTATATAATTACATTAGGGAGAGACAACATCTAAACTAGTGGTTCTCAAAGCATGGTCCATAACACTGAGGGGTCACTGAATTACTTTCATGTAGCTACAAAACCAAAACTATTTTTCCTAATGTCACTAAGACATTATTTATGGGCTTTCCTGGTGGCTCAGTTGATAAAGTATCCACTTGCAATGAAAGAGACCTCCCGCAATGCAGGAGATGCAGATTCAATTCCTGGATCAGGAAGATACCCTGAAGGAGGAAATGGCAACACGCACCAGTATTCTTGCCTGGGAAATCCCATGGACAGAGGAGCCTGGTGGGCTACAGTCCATGAGGTCACAAGAGTCAGACACAATTTAGCTACTAAACTACTGCAAGATTTTATTTAATTTTGTAATTGCTTATGTGTACAATGTAGTTTAGAGAAATTATGCATGTAATATTATTGCTGTGCTAGCTAATGAAATGAATTATTGTGTATTCTTTTAAAAAAAATTTCTTAGATGGTTGCTTTTGAGTATAATTATGTGCATTTTCAGATATTAATTGCTTTTTCTCAGTACTTCAGTGCCAGTACTAGCTTTCTTCACTTTATTTCTTCTATAATCTCTGCAACATTATTATCATTCATAATCATTGAAATCTCAGAGTTTTCTTTTCGCTTACTTGTAAACACAAAAAGTTGGTACACATTATAGCCCTATTTTGCACCAGTATTTTTAAATTTGTTTAATACAGGAAGTCTCACTCATCTTCGATAGCGTAAAGAGTGTACAGAGATCCTGATATGAAGAAGTTTAAAAAGCATTGATCTAAACAAGTTTCTTAGCCTAAACATGGTGATCTCTAATGAGCACACAAAACTACATAACATCTACAAAGAGGTGCCACTGTGGCCAAAGATAAATCCAAAAAGCTATACAAAACTAGAGCTATTAGTCAGAAAGTCTAAATTCAATATCAAAACCTCTTGATCATTTCAGAAAAAAATAAAGTTAGAAGTACTTTGCTGAGACAAGATGATCTAAAGCTAAATAAAGACAAAAAATGTTTCCAATATTATCTTTACAATTAAAAACAATAACTTCTGTGGTCAGTGGGCTTATTTTGAGCCAAAGGAAATATATTTATCTACTACTCCCTTTCTGTTGCTGTAGAAAGATACTGCTATGGAGTATGTTAGCCTCTCTCTTTATTGGTTGGACAGAGAGACAGAATCTTAAAAGAGAGAAGGCAGACGTAAGTTGCATATTAATAAATGTCTAGCTTGCTTAATTGGTTAACCTTTTTGTTAGCTCAGAATACTGAAGACTCCTACAGTAGCAGTTATAAAACACCATGTATTAATGGTCAACAGCTTAGTAATCGGAGAAGGCAATGGCAACCCACTCCAGTACTCTTGCCTGGAAAATCCCACGGATGGAGGAGCCTGGTAGGCTGAAGTCCATGGGGTCGCGAAGAGTCGGACATGACTGAGCGACTTCACTTTCATGCATTGGAGAAGGAAATAGCAACCCACTCCAATGTTCTTGCCTGGAGAATCCCAGGGACGGCGGAGCCTGGTGGGCTGCCATCTATGGGGTCACACAGACTCAGACATGACTGAAGCGACTTAGCAGGCAGCAGCAGCAGCTTAGTAATCTCCTATGTTGGGAAAAAAATCCCATATATTTTATAAATTTCTGTGTAAGTCTCCTCCAAAGACAAATCACATTGATATTAAGGGTTCTTAACACAGGTTTCATAGAGTCTATGAAAATTTAATTTAATCGCTTAAAAAAATGAGAGATTTTTTTCATGTGAGAATAGGTGGACATATTTCTGGGCAGATGAGTTAAGCATTGATCAGATGCTCAAGAAAGTGTTAGTCCTAGAAAATATCCTTAATATTTAATATTTATTTTAAAAAATAAAATTAAAATTTTAATAAAAACTAAAAAGCATTCTTAAAATGCTGCTTATGATAAATGTTTAAAATAACATTTAATTGAAATGGAAAAGTAATGCAGCAATATTTTAAAAAATTATTTGTCATCAG
>SJYT01024721.1:20563-30773 GCA_006410635.1 Cephalophus harveyi
GGGGAATCAAAAGGAGAGAGACAGATCCAGCCAGTAATCAGTTTCCTAAGTGTTCTCCACAACCCAGAACACACAAAGAGATTTCACAGAGTTGGGGAGAGAAGAGAAGGGGAAGGGGGGAGACAGAAGTGACCTAGTGGAGAAAAAAGAGAGTTCAAAGGGGGAGAAAGCAGTCAAGCCAGTAATCTCACTCCCAAGTAAAAACGGGTATTGAAGATTGGGTTCTTAAAGGTACAAAATTGATAACAAATACCAAAAAGCAAAGATTAAAAACCTAGAGTAGAGGTTGGATTCTCAAAAATACAACATTAAAGGGGAAAAAAGTCACAAAAATTATAATATATATGTGTGAAGTTGGCTTTAAAAAATAGCATCTTTTTTTTTGCAAAGTAATAGTAGGTTATAAAAATGAAAATTAAAGGAGTAATAGAGGACTTAAAAATAAAACTTTTTTTTAAAAGAATGATAATAGTAAAAATATATCTAGGACTTTCTCTGGTGTTGTTGTGGAGTGTGGGGTCAGTTCATTTTCAGATAGTTCCTTGATCCGGCTTATACTTCTCAAGATCGATAGGCCCCTTCCTATGCAGTGGGGGCTAACTATAGGGTTTTAATCTATTGCACCCGTCACTTCCAGGGCGGTTCCCTGTTTGTTTTAGCTTCTTCTGTTTGCTGGTCTCTTTGATGTCTGATTTCCACCCTGACACAAGGGGGTGGTATTGGACACTTTTTTAGGCTCACTGATTCAGCCGTGCTGTGGGGAGGGAAGAACACTGCAAACAAATAATACTGGCGTGTGCTCACAGTGTCTTGGCCACACTGGGTTTGCCCCCGCTTATGGTGTGTGTGCTTTCCTTGTCTACACTGCTTAGGCTTTAGGTTGCTCTGCCGGGAACTATCTGAGGCCGGTCCTGGGTTGTATGCACTTCCCAGGTCTAAGCCACTCAGGTTCAGGTACTTGCTGCTACTACTAAGTTGCTTCAGTCGTATCCGACTCTGTGCAACCCCATAGACGGCAGCCCACCAGGCTCCCCCATCCCTGGGATTCTCCAGGCAAGAACACTGGAGTGGGTTGCCATTTCCTTCTCCAACGCATGAGAGTGAAAAGTGAAAGTGAAGTCGCTCAGTTGTGCCCGACTCTTAACGACCCCATGGACTGCAGCCTACCAGGCTTCTCCGTCCATGGGATTTTCCAGGCAAGAGTACTCCACAAAGGCGTAGACTCAGTTGGGCTTGCGTTTTGTGCCCTTCCCAGGTCCAAGCAGCTCAGGTGACCAGGTGCTTGGTGAGCACAGTTGCTGCAACTTATCACCTCCTCCATCCCTACCGTTCAATTTTCTGAGTGTAAAACCAGCTCACCTTCTCAGGTGTGCCGTGGGTCTCTTCTGGGGAGCTGATCTCTGGCTGTGACCTTCCCAGAGGATGTCGACCATCCAGAATCCCAAGAAGTCTTGGTTAGCAACGAAGCCTGCTTGCAGTTTGGTTGATGATGTCTCTCTGGGGCCACAATTGCCCCCTTCTGGCTCTGGCTGCCCCCACCTGCCTGTCTCTGGTGGGGGATGGGCCAGTCTGCAGCTGGCTAGCTCTGCTCAGTCCTTTGTTCTGTGAGCGGGCCTGGCAGTGTCTTAGGTTAGGGCTTTTCGCAGGATAGCTATCCCACAGTCTGGTTTGCTCTCTCAAGTTAGTTCCCTCAGATTGCCCTTGGGGCATTCAGGCCTGGTCGTTACTCTAAACAATGCAGACCCTGCCTCCCTGCCCAGCCCCTGCTTGCTAGTGGCAGATACGGGCATCTGTGCTGCTTCTCTGCTGGGAATTACCATTGGGCACATAATCTGTGGGTTTTAATTATTTATTTATTTCTCCTCCCAGTTATGTTGCCCTCTGAGGTTCCAAGGCTCGCCAGAGACTCGCCAGTGAGAGTGTTTCCTGGTGTTTGGAAATCTCTCTTTTTTAAGACTCCTTCCCAGGACAGATCTCCATCCCTACCTCTTTTGTCTCTCTTTTTATCTTTTATATTTTTTCCTACCTCCTTTCAAAGACAACGGGCTGCTTTTCTGCGTGCCTGATGTCCTCTGCCAGCATTCAGAAGTTGTTTTGTAGAATTTACTCAGCGTTCAAATGTTCTTTTGATGAATTTGGGGGGAGAAAGTGGTCTCCCCATCCTGTTCCTCTGCCATCTTAGGACCACCTAAATATGTAATTTCAAAACCTTGTTGTTGTTGTTGTTCAGTTGCAGTTGTGTCCAATTCTTTGCAACCCCATGGACTGCAGCGCACCAGGCTTCTGTGTCCTTCACTAGCTCCCAGAGTTTGTTCAAAATCATGTTTGATTGAGTGATGACATCCAACCATCTCATCCTCTGTTACCCTCTTCAAAATCTTTGATAATATGTATTACTCATATTAAATATAATGAATTGGGAAGCCAAATACATTTAATTTTGTCAATCTGTGCTAGATACTGTAATGAGCTAAGAAAATGTTACAAAATTTGGAGAGCATATTTTTCAGTAGTAGGTTCAATGACATATAACAGAAAAATTTGAATAACAGGGATTTAAGGAGAAATCATTTCTCTCATGTGAAAGAAACACAGACAGAGCCAAACTGGACTAACGAAACAACTTTTCAAAACTATTCAGCCCCTTCCAGCTTCCTCTCTCCCATCCCTGGGGTGTGGTCCTTGACTACAGTTTCAAGGAGGCTGCCTTGCTCTCTCAGCAGCAGGATGAGCACAGAATGAAAAAGGAATCTCTTCTCGCCTTGAAGGGAACTTTCATGAGTCTTACACAACATCTCCATTTCCATTCATCAGCCAGAACTCCATAATCACTGACTGTGGTAGATGGAATGGCTCCCCCAAAATGTCTACCCCCAATTCCTGCAATATGTGACTGCTGCTGCTGCTGCTAAGTCACTTCAGTCGTGTCCAACTCTGTGTGACCCCATAGATGGAAGCCCACCAGGCTCCCCCATCCCTGGGATTCTCCAGGCTAGAATACTGGAGTGGGTTGCCATTTCCTTCTCCAGTGCGTGAAAGTGAAAAGTGAAAGGGAAGTCGCTCAGTCGTGTCCAACTCTTAGCGACTCCATGGACTGCAGCCTGCCAGGCCCCTCCATCCATGGGATTTTCCAGGCAAGAGTACTGGAGTGGGGTGCCATCGCCTTCTCCACAATATGTGACTGTGTTAAATGGCAAATGGGACTTTGCCAATGTAATTAAGGTTACAGATCTTAAAATAGGGAGATTATTCAGGTGGGGCCGACTTAATCATATGAGCTGGTAAAAAGTGAAGCACTTTCTCCAGCTGGAGGCAAAAGCAGGCCAGGGTATAAAGGGAAATCAGACATTCCCAGCATGGTTCTAAACACAACACCTCTATTGGCCCTGAGATGTAGGGACCCACACGCAATGACCAGTGAGAGGCCTCAAGGTGCAAAGAGCAGCCTGAAGCTGACGGCAGGCAAGGAAACAGGGTTCTGGTCCTACAAAATCAAAGAATTAGATTCTGCCAACAACCTGAGTGAGTCTGGGTATGAATCCTTCCCCAGAGCCTTTCAAATGAGAACACAGTTATTGTGACACCTCAATTTTTGCATTGTAAAACCTGGAGTAGAGAAACCAAGCTAACCCAGACTTCTGAACTGCAGAACCAGGATGTAACAAATTTGTGTTATTCTCAGCTACTAAATTTGTGCCAATTTGTTACAACAGCCATAAAAACTAATATACCTGGTCACACCCAGCAGCAATAAAGGTTTGGAAATATGATCTTTCTTCTAACTATAGGGCAGTATGTGCCGCTGAAAATTCTGGGCCAGTTTGAAGAAGAATGGGGAGAATATGTATTTGTTCAACAGCTAGTCTCTACCATAGAAGGAGAAGAGCAGTTTGAAATAATGAAAAAGGAATAAAACAGACTTAGTATATGGCACCCCACTCCAGTACTCTTGCCTGGAAAATCCCATGGGCAGAGGAGCCTGTTAGGCTGCAGTCCATGGGGTCGCTAAGTGTCAGGCACGACTGAGCGACTTCACTTTCACTTTTCACTCTCATGCATTGGAAAAGGAAATGGCAACCCACTCCAGTATTCTTGCCTGGAGAATCCCAGGGATGGGGGAGCCTGGTGGGCTGCCGTCTATGGGGTCGCACAGAGTCGGGCATGACTGAAGCGACTTAGCAGCAGCAGCAGTATTTTAAGCATAAAATGGACTAGAAGCAAAAGTAAATGACTATAACTCTCAAAGAAGTTCAAAATTATTAGGGATCTTTCAAAATAGCAAACTCTTTACTTCTGATTTTGCCACTGAATGTGCTGTGCCTTTATAACTGAAATACAAGCTATTACTGATATAGTCAAAACTCTCTCAATCCCTTATCTACAAAACTGGCAATTAGTTAATAATTTTCTTAAAAGTCAATTACATTGGGAATCATAATTAAAATTACATACCTTAAAGATTCTATTTTAACTTAAAACATAAGTTTACATTCATAAGCAAATGTTTTTATGTAGAGTCTAAGCCATTATTTGAATGTATGGCAAATAATAGTTTTATTGCACTTGTTCTAAAATCTCCAGTTTGAGTTTCTTTAAAATAAAGCAAAAACTTAAACTTTCAATGCAATCTAAGTGCATAATCTTTCTAAAGTTTGTTTAGAAACCTATCTCTTCCTCAAGTAATCCATTATCATTCCTTTCAGCTACATTACCCATATGCTTCTCAAAAGACAATTCAACTGTTTTCTACAACTTTCACTTTTGCATACATTTCACCAGTGTGAATAATATCTATTAAAACACATAGTTCCAGCAATAAGTACTATTTGCATGTACAGATTTGGCTGTAGACGAATGAGAAAGAAGTGAGGGAGATATGCGAGACTGTACCTGGTGCTCAGAACTTCTCAGTGGAGTAGGCATAAGGCAGAATATTTGCAGAGACAATAGAGAGCAACTCAATTAGGTGGGTCAGTTAAAAAGAGGATAAGAAGATTTACAGTTTTTCACTATCCCTATGGAAAAACAAAACAGTAAATTATATTTCTACCTGTGGATTCAAATTCTAGCTTCATTGCGAGCTTTGAACTACATCTCCGTCAAGTAAGTAGAATCATCAAGCAGTTCTCACACTCAAGAAACTGTTATGGCCTAAAAAAAAAAGAAAAATCACACCACTTCCCACTTCCTTTGGAGAAAGCTCTTGTTCCTTTGTGAGCCCTAGAAGTCAAGTAGAGTTTTAGATAAGAGGTGTGGTGGAGGAGAACTCAGCAAGAAAGAAAGATGCTTATTTGTCAAAACGGAGTCGGGTGGGACACAGTGAGACATGTAAAAGAGGGAGGGAGCAGGGTGAGACCCTATTCTATAAACATTCTTGTCTTCTGAAATAGCAACTTTAATGCAAATTTCTGAAGAGGACAAATAAACATTTTCTAGTAAAACAATTGAAAATTCACCCTCATAAACTAAACTTTATCTGCTTGAGAATTTCCATTATGTCCTGACCTACCAAAGTGATTTCCTGTTTTAAAACAAGTTGTAATTTTCATTTGAGAATGATTGGTTTCCAGCACCAAGCTTTAAATTTCCTTCACTGAATTAGTCTAATAGCTTTAATCTTTCTAATTTAATTCATAAAAATCTTAATGGCAAAATTTCAACACTAAAAAAATTTAAATAAAAAATTAACTATGACTCTTTTCATTCCAAGAAAACTATTTTCCTTTTAAACTTCTATACCAGGGTTTTGTCTATATGCATACAGTTTTGATATAATTGCAAACACAATGTATATTTTTATTATATTATTCTTTTTACATTTGACATTATGTGAAAAACATTCTTCCATGTTTGTTAAATAGTTTTTATAATTGTCATCTCAGGAATTTCTAACCAAAATAACATCTGTTTCATCATAGGAATGATATTCTCTGTATCATTACCTTGACTATCTGATTACAACATGCAGATAATTGTTCATTAGCTATACACTGACAGTAATAGCATGGTTTAAAGTTAGGGCCTTGAAATCAGGCATGTTTTGCTTTGAATCTGGGTTCTGTCCTGTGTGTGACTTTGTACCTGAAGTTGCCACTTGTAATTTGGGGGGAAAATAGTATTTAAGTCATAGAAAATTGCAAAGATTGAGTAAAATAATGTATATAAAGCACCTGGCCACAATAGGTGACACATAGTATTTAACAAATGATAGTTATTGTGAGATAATTAGTGTCTGCTCTGTTTAAACACTATATATATTTCTCACCTTTGGGGCTTCTCGGGTGGCTCAGTGGAAAGCAATTCACCTGTCAATGCAGGAGATGCAAAAGACATGGGTTCCATTCCTGGCTTGGGAAGAATCCCTGGAAATGGAAATGGCAACCCACTCCAGCATGCATGCCTGGAAAATTCCCTGGACAGAGGAGCCTGGCAGGCTACAGTCCATGGAGTTACGAAGAGTCGGACACGACTGAGCATGCACGCAAACACTTCCCTCATTTATAATACTTCCTAACTGAAAAATAACAATTGAGAGAGAGGAGACCTACACTAAACCCTCCTCATAACCCATTCCTCACCACATTCGCCCTTGATGTTGTACACCTGCTACTACCCTACTCACTGGCTCAGCACCAGCTATTTTGTGTTACTGTTTATTTTCATCAGAACAAGCCATATCTCTTCAAATAAACTGTAAGCTATCCAAGACCAGGATAATATTGTGTCTCTTTGTGGCTCAACAAGAAGATGTCATCACTTTCAGTCTGCTCCATCTCCAAAGCAGTGTCTTTGTCCAATATTTCCACATTGCCCTGGGTACTGGCTTTGCTCCTAATTTGGCTCATTTCCTTACATTTTCTAACTGGACTCTATAGTTTTGACTCCTTTTCCTTGGCCTAGCTTTGCACATCTTCTAAATTAATGTTAAGAACATATGGATTTAAAAAGAGGAGATGGTGGAAATGGAGCTTTGGAAGAGAAATAGAGTATTTCAAGCACTAAATGGATAAGTAAATTTAAAACATTTGTTTAAACTTGTTTTCCATTGTATTTATTTACTGTTACAAATCCTTTACTGAAGGAGTCTTAAACACAAGCGTATTTGAAACAAGAGGTTATTTTAAACATATGTGCAGGCATTGTCCAAAACTATGCAGTAAGCCCTAGCCCCAGAATCAGCCAATTTCACTAAGTTTGGCAGGTTTCAAAACTGATTTTTATGACAGGGCCCAGTGGAATCACAAACTTCGTTGTATTAGACAGGTTTATCTCTGAAGTCCCACACAAGCCAACTCCACTGACACAAAGATTGAAAGACACCCATTTTGATGACCACAGGAAAGTCAAATGAATTCAGGCAGAATAGCTCCACTGTACATTCATATCTGAGACCTGAAAATATCATCAGTCATGTGTCAAACTTAATGCTGGCAAGGATTTCACTTTATTCTGCTGTTGCCAAATCAAAAGTTATTACTCTTTAACTTGCTGGGTTCTCAACATACCACAGCTTATAACAGAAAAATATCTAGTGGACCACTTTTAGGCACTAGAGGCACAGAATATAAAATCACAAGTGTTGAGCAGGGATCGTGTGAAATCTCAGCATCATTTAAACTTAATTACACTTATGAGTTATAGATGGTTTCTAAACTGATGAAAGCTTTATTTGTGATATTTAGAGTTTTCTTAGGACAAAAATAATATCTGATTAAAATTGAATTTGTAAAACTCAACCTCATAAACTTATGCTATGGTAAACCACAGACCAAAGACATTCCCTGAAATAAAGGCTCCTCATGTTTTGCAGGGCAGAGCATAGGAGATACCCAATCAGAGCATTGTGAGGGAGGGACACAACATGCTCATTATACAATAACCGTAACTTCCACGGTTAGTGTCTATGTTAGTAAAAGTCTGATCCATGGATGAAACGATTATAAACTAAGGAAAGGCCAATCACAAGAGAGAAATGAAAGACTGTTTCTAAAAAGAGGAGGAACGTTCATGAGCCTCTTCACCAGCCAGGAGAATTGTTTGAAGTAGCGTCCACTTGGAATTCCCTTTTCCCCATCTCTCCCTGTTGAACCCCTACCTTTGCTTCCGACATACTCTCCGGTCACCTCTTCCGTAAATCTTTGCCTGGTGATACCATCTCATGGCTCTCCCATTAGAGCCGGACTATCACAGCCTCCTGAGCGAGGTGTCTCTCCCCTGTTAAATTCCCGGCTTCCTGGGGGCAGAGAAATCGTCGGCAATGTTTAGATGCCCCTACCTGGCGCCTAGCATAATGCCTCCTAAGTGGGAGGGACATAATTTGAACTGACTCCTATCTGATGGGGCTCTCCTACGCACAATCCAGCAGATGGCAGCAGTGCTGGCTTCAGCAGAGGCCATGGGGATCTTAACGTTCTGACCTCCACTCATCAATGAAAGCACAGCTGCACTTTCTTCTTTCTCCTTCATCCATGGCTGAGCCATCCACTCATGAACGTTATTTCACAGCACTGTGCACGACAACAATGTATGAGTCCTGGATTTGCAACTCTCTGTGTAATTACCTGAAAAATGGAGGTGGAAATTTTGAAATTTAATAATCCCCATTCCCCCTCCTCCCACTAACACACACACTTTGAATCACATGGGATAATTGCAATTAACATAATAGATCACACATATGTGAGGAGTTAAGTGTGTTGGCGAAGCAGGCGGATCTTTCCGCCATTCCTCTTGTTTCCAGCTGGGGAGACTTTAGCTATAATTGCAGAAACCAGTTAGCCTTGCGTTCCACCCCGACTTATCCCTCCTTAAGGGAGGAGAATTAATTGGTCTAATTGGTGGATGGGGGGAGAAGTCACTGAGCAAGTTTATTCAGGCTTTCCCTTGTTTTCTCTCTTTCTGGAGTCAGACCCTGCCTTCCCTGTCTGCTCCATATCATGTGGTAAACATCCTGAACCATGAGGGAGGTCTGCGTTATCAAGCATTGCTTATGCCAGATGAGTAAGTGTGCCTAATAGTGGGGCAGTGTTAGGAAGGATGGGGCTACCAGGTGGCTCAGTGGTAAAGAATCTGCCTGCCAATGAAGGAGACACAGGAGACTTGGGTTCCACCCCTGGATCTTGAAGATCCCCTGGAGGAGGAAATGGCAACCCATTCCAGTATTCTTGCTGGGGAAATCTCATAGACAGGGGAGCCTGGCATGCTACCTCCATGGGGTTGCCAAAGGTTCAGACATGATTGAGTGACTGAGCATGCATGCACCTTAGAAAGGATATTGTATCGCATACAGGGTTATTGTTACCATCTTTCGAAATTCCATATATATGTGTTCAGTTCAGTTCAGTCGCTCAGTTGTGTCTGACTCTTTGCGACCCCATGAATCGCAGCACGCCAGGCCTCCTTGTCCATCACCATCTCTCAGAGTTCACTCAGACTCACATCCATCGAGTCCATGATGCCATCCAGCCATCTCATCCTCTGTCATCCCCTTCTCCTCCTGCCCTCAATCCCTCCCAGCATCACAGTCTTTTCCAATGAGTCAACTCTTCTCATGAGGTGGCCAAAGTACTGGAGTTTCAGCTTTAGCATCATTTCTTCCAAGAAATACCAGGGCTGATCTTGTTCAGAATAGACTGGTTGGATCTCCTTGCAGTCCAAGGGACTCTCAAGAGTCTTCTCCAACACCACAGTTCAAAAGCATCAATTCTTCAGCGCTCAGCCTTCACAGTCCAACTCTCACATCCATACATGACCACAGAAAAAACCATAGCCTTGACCAGACGGACCTTAGTCGGCAAAGTAATGTCTCTGCTTTTGAATATGCTATCTAGGTTGGTCATAACTTTCCTTCCAAGGAGTAAGTGTCTTTTAATTTCATGGCTGCAGTCACCATCTGCAGTGATTTTGGAGCCCAGAAAAATAAAGTCTGACATTGTTTCCACTGTTTCCCCATCTAGTTCCCATGAAGTGATGGGACCAGATGCCATGATCTTCATTTTCTGAATGTTGAGCTTTAAGCCAACTTTTTTGCTTTCCTCTTTCACTTTCACCAAGAGGTTTTTTTAGCTCCTCTTCACTTTCTGCCATAAGGGTAGTGTCATCTGCATATCTGAGGTTATTGATATTTCTCCCGGCAATCTTGATTCCAGCTTGTGTTTCTTCCAGTCCAGCGTTTCTCATGATGTACTCTGCATATAGGTTAAATAAGCAG
>SJYT01024721.1:33168-81368 GCA_006410635.1 Cephalophus harveyi
GTGTAGAGTCTTCTCTTGTGTTGTTGGAAGAGGGTGTTTGCTATGACCAGTGCATTTTCTTGGCAAAACTCTATTAGTCTTTGCTCTGCTTCATTCTGCATTCCAAGGCCAAATTTGCCTGTTACTCCAGGTGTTTCTTGACTTCCTACTTTAGCATTCCAGTCCCCTATAATGAAAAGGACATCTTTTTTGGGTGTTAGTTCTAAAAGGTCTTGTGGGTCTTCATAAAACCGTTCAACTTCAGCTTCTTCAGCATTACTGGTTGGGGCATAGACTTGGATAACTGTGATATTGAATGGTTTGCCTTGGAGATGAACAGAGATCATTCTGTCGTTTTTGAGATTGCATCCAAGTACTGCATTTCAGACTCTTTTGTTGACCATGATGGCTACTAGCACAGGCGGCTGCGAGAGCTGGCGCACTAAGCGCAGGCGGCTGTCCCACGTCCGAGGTCAGGGGCAGCAGCCTGGAGTGGCAGGCTGCGATGGCACAGGAACGGCCGAGGGGCTACCCTGTGTCTGAGGTCAGGGGCGGCTGGGAGGAAACACCCCGCGTCCAAGGTCGGCGGTGGCAGCCGGGAGGAGACACCCTGCGTCGGAGGTCAGAGTGGTGGCCGGGAGAAGCTACCCTGCATCCGAGGCCAGTGGTGGCAGGAGAGGACACCCCGCGTCTGAGGTCAGGGGCGGCCAGGAGAAGACACCTCGCACCGAGGCCAGGGGCAGTGACCCTGAGGAGCCACCCCAAGCGCGAGGCCAGGGCCGGTGGCCGGGAGGAGCAACCCGAGGAGCAGTGGCTGCACAGGCGCAGGAGGACCTGGAGGAGCTATCCCACGTTGAAAGTCAGGAACGGTGGCGGTAAGGAGATACCCCTTGTCCAAGGTAAGGAGCAGCAGCTGTGCTTTGCTGGAGCAGCCGTGAAGAGATACCCAACACCCAAGGTAAGAGAAACTCAAGTAAGATGGTAGGTGTTGCAAGAGGGCATCAGAGGGCAGACACACTGAAGCCATACTCACAGAAAACTAGTCAAACTAATCACACTAGGACCAAAGCCTTGTCTAACTCAATGAAACCAAGCCATGCCTGCAGGGCAACCCAAGACAGGTGGGTCATGGTGGAGAGATCTGACAGAATGTGGTCCACTGGAGAAGGGAATGGCAAGCCACTTCAGTATTCTTGCCTTGAGAACCCCATGAACAGTATGAACAGGCAAAATGATAGGATACCAAAAGAGGAACTCCCCAGGCCATTAGGTGCCCAATATGCTACTGGAGATCAGTGGAGAAATAACTCCAGAAAGAATGAAGGGATGGAGCCAAAGCAAAAACAATACCCAGTTGTGGATGTGACTGGTGATAGAAGCAAGATCCGATGCTGTAAAGAGCAATATTGCATAGGAACCTGGAATGTCAGGTGCATGAATCAAGGCAAATTGGAAGTGGTCAAACAAGAGATGTTGACAACATTCTAGGAATCAGCGAACTAAAATGGACTGGAATGGGTGAATTTAACTCAGATATATGTGTTAGTATACTGTATTGGTGTTTTTCTTTCTGGCTTACTTCACTCTGTATAGAGGGAGGTGGGAGGGGGTTACAGGATTGGGAACACATGTACACCCGTGGTGGATTCATGTTGATGTATGGCAAAACCAATACAGTATTGTAAAGTAAAATAAAGTTAAAAAAAAAAAAAAAAGGATATTGTGGCTGCGAATTGAAGTGCTTTCTTCAGACCATATTTTGATTAGTAATAAAGCTGGCATTTTTTATCTACATCTATCTGACATGTTAGTCTACCCTCATAAAGCAGAAGAGAGTATCTTCTTTTGTTGTTCAGTCAGTCATTTGTGTCTCTTTGTGACTTCATGGACTGCAGCACACCAGACTTTCCTGGAGAAGGGAATGGCAAACCACTTCAGCATTCTCGCCTTGAGAGCCCGATAAACAGTATGAAAAAGCGTTTTATTTGGAGCCCCGCAAACCCTCACCTTTACTTTTTAAAGCATAATCAAAATTAGAAATTTACCCTCACTTTTTCATACCTAAATATTTCTCTTATTTTACAGCCAACATTTAAATTAATGTTTTTTAAGATTTCTTTCAATAATTAGTTGCCTTATCAAATGCTGGAATTAAGTAATATTTTTTTTAAAAAATAAGCCCTCAAAGACTATTCTTTTTTTACTACGAATAATTGGCAGCAAAATCAGTGGACATAAGCAACTAGTCTTTGCAACAAAGAAATTTTATGTGGACCTGACATCTCATCACCCTCCTCTACCCTCCTCCAGCTGGGCAAATTTTCATTCCTCTGCCATACTTTAAATATTTGGTTAACCAATTGGAACAAAGCATGCTCATTTACCTCACTGAATAAAATGCTCAAAAGCATTTTGCTTTCTTGACTAGCCAAGTCTTATAGCTTTGTATATGCTCTATTTCTTAATGAGGACTTGAGCAACTAATTATTTCAAGGCCTTAGAGTAGTCTTCAAAATTCTCAAAATAAACCTTGATGTTTTTAGTTGCTAATCAGCTACAGCTGAAAGGAAAGTTCAGAAGTGCTAATGAGATGGGCTAATGATGTATACATGTTTATTTCAAAGCCCAAAATGCTCCCTTTTTATCCTAAAATTAGCATAATCGTTAACCAATCTGAAGTCAAGACTCAAATAGCAACATTTGTAGCCTCATCACTCCTCTCTCAAAAACTCTTAGAGTAGGGAATTTTATGAACTATCAATAGAAATGCCAAGTTTACACTGTTTCCTCTTATCTCAGTAGTCTTCCTTTCACCCTGGCTCTTCTTTTCTAGTTTGAGAATCTTATATGCATAGAATGGGATTAACCAAAATCTATCCGTTTGTGTCATATTCTCATCATTGATATTCATGATATGATTGTATTTTGTTAGTTATTCTATTTATAATTTTAATAATAGGATAACCACCCATAATCCTACCACTCACAACAAACAAAGATAGCTGTCCTTAAAGATATATTCAAAGATTATATTCTAGTGAGAGCAAAGAAACTAAACAAAAATTTAATTTTTAAGTAAATATACTCAAACATAAATACTATGAAACACACACACACACAACACAAAGCAGAGGAGGACAGGCAGATAGGAAATGCCAAAGATGGGAGACATGCTAAATAAGGTGGCCATGGTAGGCTTCATTTAGAAGGTGAAATTTAGTCAAAACTTAAAGGAGGCAGAAGTGTTGTCAATTCAGATATCTGGAGAAACAACATTCCAGGTAAAAGGAATATCCAAATGAAAGATCTCAAGATAGGAGAGTTCCTAGCAAAAGTGAGAAAGAGCAAAGAACCTGCTGTGACTGTAGGAGACTGAACAAGCGAGTAGGAGAAGTCAGAGAAGAAACGGAGGGTCTTAGCCTTGTAGCCATCGTCTGGACTACAGTTTTTACTCTGAGTACAAAAGGGAGCTATGGCAGGATTTAAAGGAGACAAGTACCACCTATCGCTGTATGGTCCAAGTTTTAAGAAGCTCACACTGGTATATTAGTTGACAATAGACTCTGAGAAGATTGAGGATAATAGAAAAACTGATTTAGAGATTCTAGTGACTCAGTGGAAGGGATGAGAAATGGGAAGATTCTGAGTATATTTTGAAGTTAGAGCCAACAAGATTTCTTAAAAGATTAGACGTGGGGTGTGAAAGAATAATAGTAGTCAAAGATGGCTTTTTAGTTGTCATAAACAACAGCAGGGATAGAGTGGCCAGAACTGAGATTAGTGAAGCAGGATTGTATATGGGTAAGGAAGATCAGGTGCTCACTTTTGGACATGTTGAGTTTGAGTGGTACTCACATTTAGTGGAAATATCCATGGATATGTGAATGTTAAGTCTGGAACATACTGGAAGTTAAGTCTGGAAGACAAATGGTCCTCAGTTCAGTTCAGTCGCTCAGTCGTGTCAGGTTGTGTGCTACTACATAGAAATAGATATTTGAGTATTTATTGTGTACTTAAAACTTTGATAAAATTAAGAATTTTATAAAGAAATTCTACCTTCAAGGGATTTATAACCCAGTTGGAAAAGAATAGAGATTCATGTATAAAAGCATGAATAAAAATGGTAAGTGATAAAAAACAATACCAACATTATACATTTCATCACTGCATAGAAACCAGAGAAGGATCCATGAGCTCAGCATATACACAGATTTACTCCTGAGGCAACTTAATCAACAGAGGCCCCACCAGGACCACTGAGGCCCCACCAGCCCTCCCAAAGCTTTCAGGTTCTGGTGGGGATTGTCATCCCATAGGCCCACTGCCCCCCACCACACAGCTGGAGGGAGCTGGCCTGGCCTGTAGTAGGATGCTCATCTTTAGTCCTCCTGTCTCCCTGAAGAGGATCCAGCCTGCTGTATCTCTCTTCCCAGCCTGACCCATTCATCCTCTCTCAGAACAAATCCAAACGTGGAGCAGGGCTGCTGTGCTGCTGGGCCTTCTACTACCAAGTGCCGAAGGACCTCATGCCAGAGAATTATAGTCATTGATTTCATGGAGCCATCAACCAAGAGCAGAGAAATATCAGTAAAGTCTGCCCTTCACAGGTAATTTCCTTTTTCCCTTCCCAAGGTTGTTACTACAAGGGCATGGCCTATTTATTTACTCTTAGGCCTGCTCAGAGGAGCCAAGATTAATTAATAATTGCTCATTGGTTTATTTTGATTTCCAAAGTAATAATCAAAATATTGTGGCTAAGTCTTGTTGACCAGTACAAAATTATTTCAAATTTATTCCAAATAATATATTTGAAACTAAAACATAAGAATGACTTGTAATTTCTTTCTATCAGGCCAGATTATATTACCTTAAATCTTAAAATACTCACTCAATAAAATTATATAAGCTGTTCATTTGTATTTATATTCATTAAATGACATGTATTCATATTTATTATAGATATATTTAAAGTTTATAACAATAAAATGCCAGAAGTCTGTAGAAAAATGAGTAAAGGGCTCAGAGTGAGAAATCCATGTGGTTAATAAACAAACATAAAAATGCTTAACTAATGAAGAACTGCAAAATAAACCAATAAAATGACATTTTCATCTACCAGGCTGGTAAAGATTAAAATTTTTTTTCTATGCCACGTGGCTTATAAGATCTTAGTTCTCCAATCAGGGATCAAACCTCGGTCCCTGGCAGTGAATGCACTGAGTCCTAACCACAGGACTGCCAGGGAATTCTCAAGATTTAAATGTTATTGAGGCTATGAGCTGGAAAAGGCAATGGCACCCCACTCCAGTACTCTTGCCTGGAAAATCCCGTGGGCGGAGGAGCCTGGTAGGCTGCAGTCCATGGGGTCGCTGAGGGTCGGACCCGACTGAGCGACTTCATTTTCACTTTTCACTTTCATGCATTGGAGAAGGAAATGGCAACCCACTCCAGTGTTCTTGCCTGGAGAATCCCAGGGACGGGGGAGTCTGGTGGGCTGCTGTCTCTGGGGTCGCACAGAGTCAGACCTGTCTCTTATACACATCTTCCACATAATTTTCTTTGAAATGGCCACTGGCATCTACTTTCTTAAGAGAAGCATTGTTAAACCAAACCCCAGCTGTTTGCCTCCAGGGTTCTAACATGGGCAAAACTACATTAGTTTCCTGGTATTACATATATCTTCATGAACAGCTGGAAGTAATTTTCAACCTAAGCATTTCACATTTCATGGATGGGTGAACTTTACAATAACTTTTGAAGCAACTATTCTAAAGCTCATGCAACTTTGATTGGATACTTGACTAATTCCATCCATTTCTTTGGTGCTAAAATATTTAAAAACTCTAAAAGGGTCCTTACACAAGTTGTAAAAGAGATACAAGAAAGGCACAAAGGGGGAAAAAAAATCATGTCTATGGTGCCTCACAATACATTCAGTCTATTCTCTGCACAACAGCCAGAGTGATCCTGCAAAAGGAAAAGTCGGCCATGTCATGCTTCTGGTCTCAGTTCTTCAGGGGCTTCCAGTCATCTTTGATGAAATCCAAAGTTCTTAGGATGCCTTTTTCGGTTCTGTGTAACCTGGGCCCTGACGTATTTTCTTCTCCTTTTCACTCTGTGTGGCCAAAGTGGCCTTCTTTCTTGTCACCCCCTGCCCCCACCGCCGCCCCCCTCAATAAGTTAACCATTTCCAACTCGGGCCTCTGCCCTTGCACTTCTTTTGGCCCGGGATTCTCTCTTCTCAGGTATGTGTGTGGCTTGCTCCGTTCAGGTGTCTGCTCACATGTCACCTCAGAGAGCTTCCTCCTGATCACTCTGTCTTAAATACCACCTCCTCCCCTTATTCTCTACCTGCAACCTGCTTTACTTTTCCACTAGGCCCTTATTATAAGCTATTAAATTATACAGCTGACTGACATTTATTACGTGTTCCTGGCTAGAATGTGAGCTCAACAAGGGTATGATCTTGGTTTGGCTTACTTATTTATCCTCTGTGCCTAGAATGGTATCTGGTACCAACTTTAAGCCAACTTTTTCACTCTCCTCTTTCACTTTCATCAAGAGGCTTTTTAATTCCTCCTCACTTTCTGCCATAAGGGTGGTGTCATCTGCATATCTAAGGTTATTGATATTTCTCCCGGCAATGTTGAGTCCAGCTTGTGCTTCTTCCAGCCCAGCGTTTCTCATGATGTACTCTGCATAGAAGTTAAATAAGCAGAGTGACAATATACAGCCTTGACGTACTCCTTTCCCTATTTGGAACCAGTCTGTTGTTCCATGTCTAGTCCTAACTGTTGCTTCCTGACCTGCACATAGGTTTCTCAAGAGGCAGGTCAGGTGGTCTGGTATTCGATCTCTCTCAGAATTTTCTATAGTTTATTGTGATCCACACAGTCAAAGGCTTTGGCATAGTCAATAAAGCAGAAGTAGATGTTTTTCTGGAACTCTCTTGCTTTTTCGACGATCCAGCGGTGTTGGCAATTTGATCTCTGGTTCCTCTGCCTTTTCTAAAACCAGCTTGAACATCAGGAGGTTTACGGTTCACATATTGCTGAAGCCTGGCTTGGAGAATTTTGAGCATTACTTTACTAGCGTGTGAGATGAGTGCAACTGTATGGTAGTTTGAGCATTTTTTGGCATTACCTTTCTTTGGGATTGGAATGAAAACTGACCTTTTCTAATCCTATGGCCACTGCTGAGTTTTCCAAATTTGCTGGCATATTGAGTGCAGCACTTTCACAGCATCATCTTCCAGGATTTGAAATAGCTGGAATTCCATCACCTCCACTAGCTTTGTTCGTAGTGATGCTTTCTAAGGCCCTCTTGACTTCACATTCCAGGATGTCTGGCTCTAGATGAGTGATCACACCAGCATGATTATCTGGGTCGTGAAGTTCTTTTCTGTTCAGTTCTTCTGTGTATTCTTGCCACCTCTTCTTAATATCTTCTGCTTCTGTTAGGTCCATACCATTTCTGTCCTTTATCAAGCCCATCTTTGCATGAAATGTTCCCTTGGTATCTCTAATTTTCTTGAAGAGATCTCTAGTCTTTCCCATCGGAGAAGGTGATGGCACCCCACTCCAATATTCTTGCCTGGAAAATCCCATGGATGGAGGGGCCTGGTAGGCTGTAGTCCATGGGGTCACTAGGAGTCGGACACGACTGAGCAACTTCACTTTTATTTTTCACTTTCATGCATTGGAGAAGGAAATGGCAACCCACTCCAGTGTTCTTGCCTGGAGAATCCCAGGGACGGGGGAGCCTGGTGGGCTGCTGTCTATGGGGTCGCACAGAGTCAGACACGACTGAAGCGACTTAGCAGCAGCAGCAGTCTTTCCCATTCTGTTGTTTTCCTCTATTTCTTTGCACTGATCACTGAAGAAGGCTTTCTTATCTCTTCTTGCTATTCTTTGGAACTCTGCATTCAGATACTTATATCTTTCCTTTTCTCCTTTGCTTTTCACCTCTCTTCTTTTCACAGCTATTTGTAAGGCCTCCTCAGACAGCCATTTTGCTTTTTTGCATTTCTTTTCCATGGGGATGGTCTTGTTCCCTGTCTCCTGTACAATGTCATGAACCTCCATCCATAATTCATCAGGCACTCTATCAGATCTAGTCCCTTAAATATTTCTCACTTTCACTGTGTTATCATAAGGGATTTGATTTAGGTCATACCTGAATGGTCTCGTGGTTTTCCTTACTTTCTTCAATTTAAGTCTGATTTTGGCAATAAGGAGTTCATGATCTGAGCCACAGTCAGCTCCCAGTCTTGTTTTTGTTGACTGTATAGAGCTTCTCCATCTTTGGCTGCGAAGAATATAATCAATCTGATTTCAGTGTTGACCATCTGGTGATGTCCTTGTGTAGAGTCCTCTTGTGTTGTTGGAAGAGGGTGTTTGCTATGACCAGTGCTTTCCTTTGGCAAAACCCTATTAGCCTTTGCCTTGCTTCATTCCATATTCCAAGGCCAAATTTGCCTGTTACTCCATGTGTTTCTTGACTTCCTACTTTTGCATTCCAGTCCCCTATAATGAAAAGGACATCTTTTTGGGGTGTTAGTTCCTAGAGGTGTGAATATGAGAGTAATTACCATAGAGATGTGTAGACAAAGAGGAGGAAAAAGAGACAAAAACTCTAATATTCCAAATTAAGAAATCAGGAAGAAGAGAATCCAGACAAGGAAACTGAGAAGGAATAACCAGAAAGAATGGGAAGAAACTAAGAGAAAATGGCATTCTGGAAACTAAATGAAGAACATTTATTAAGAAAGTGAATGAGTACTCAGTCGCTCAGTTGCGTTTGACTCTTTGCGACCCCATGAACTGTAGCCCACCAGGTTCCTTTGTCTGTGGGATTGTCCAGGCAAGCATACTGGAGTGGGTTGCCATTTTCTTCTCTAGGGGATCTTCCTGACCCAGGGATCAAACACATGTCTCCTGTGTCTCCTGCATTGGAGGTGGATTTTTTTACCCCTGAGCCACGAGGTAAGGAAGAGGAATGATCAAATGTATCAAATGATACTGACAGACCAAGTAAGATGAGGATTGATAATTGACCATCATATTTAAGATCATGAAGGTCACACCGGTGACCTCAAGAAGACTTGTGAGGAGAAAACCTGATTAGATTGCTTTAAAGTTAAAAAGGAGAAGAATTGAAATCAGGAAGTCAAGGTAAATCTTTTGCTTTCCAAGAAATGCTGTGGTAGGTAGAGTTGAAAACAGGTAAGAATAAATATTTTTAAGATAAGAGAAAAATTCATATTTATGTATTTGTGAGAATAATTCAGTAAAGAGGGAAAATTTGATGATTTGAGGGGTAGAAGGGAATATTGAAAGAATAATGTCCTTGAGTAGGCTACAAAGAAGTTTAGACAGTGAAGAATACAAGGCTGATAAAGGATCTGAGTTTTTATGAGGGTAGCAGTGTAGAAGGATCAAGGAAGGAACAAAAAATAAAATGGTAATGTCCGCACCTATATGGAATTGCTCTTAATTTTTCAAACACTATGTAAATACAAACACTTCCCTCCAAATTTGTTTTTGGCAACAGACTGCCCAAAGTGTAGATTAACCAAGACTTTCCAGTCCATTGCTTACCCTAATCTCTGAGGGACTGGTAAGGAAAAGAAGTGGAGATAAAAACTCAAAATCCATATCAATTAAGGACATTTTTAGCAGAGCATCAGATTAAAGTTGAGTAAGGATAAAAGGTTATTCATAAAATACATTTAAGAATTTTCTGAGCACTTCACATACTTATTCACATTTTCCATTGCCATGATATTTTCAGGTTTCATGTCTGATATAACTCTATCAATGTACAACTCAAAACCATAGTTTTAAAATAGAACAAATAGATTTTATGGAAATCTGAGATTTTGGCCATAGCTAAATAGAATTCCAATTATTAATTAAAGTAAACAAATGTGTCCATAAAGACAGCAAGGAAGCACATTTTTTCTTGTGAAAATAACCGATTGGTCAAGGACTTGCTGGTCCAGTGGAATAGTATGTGGGCCTTAAGACAGGAATATCTTTATTACCTGAGGTGAAAACATTTCTAGTATTTCCCTGGTAGAAAATGCTGGTTAAAACAATATGTCTAATTCTATCATGTCTATATTCTATATCGTGTCTAACAACATGTCTATATTCTATCAATATAAAATTAGAGAAAAAGTCAGATGACATTCCTATAAGAATATTCAATAAAATATAGAAGGCTGCCTTGTAGTGGTGAGAATTCAAGTGCTTTTATTATTCTCTACACTTTCTATATTGCTTAAATTATTTCTATTGTCTTTAGAATTAGAAAAAAAGTATAATAACAGCCATTATTATTCTGAATAATAAAAGAGGCAATGATCAAGAAAATAACAGATTCAGCACACCGTTATGTAACGCTAAAAAATAGTTTTGGCTATCATCACAGAACACAGAATGCTCAACTTTAACCTTAATTCTATCACTGTCTTGCTTAGGTGGCTTCAAACAAATAAAAAGATCATTTACATGACTATTGTCTCATTGCAAAAAAGATAGAATAATTACACCAAGGTGTGGTAGATTAACTAAACTGCCTGAAAGCAACTTGGGGAAAGTGATATAAATTATTTTTAAGATTTATTATTTTTTTGTTTGTTTCATAGCTTAAAGTCTGTGCTTTTCTGAGCAAAAAAGATCAGAGCTCCAGAGATTTTTCAGCTCCAAAAGTCAAACTCTGCTCTCAGTTATGTGTATGCAATTAGCTGCATGTGTATAATTGAGGGAAGAATTTGGCATAAAAAATTTGGAATAATCTGGAAATTTTTTAAATCTGGAAAAAATTAGAATCTGTTTGATAAAATAAATTATGATGTGATCCAAATTCAAACAGGCTTTGATGTGTTTAAAAAATGGCATTTTTACTTACATGAGAAAAGAAAATTTTCATTTAGCCCAGTCTAGAAAAGACAATTCTGGAGGATAAGAGGGAAGAAAATACCAGCAAGCAAACTTTTCCCAGGATTACAAATATCATGTATATCCATGATAAGAAGTGAGTTTGTGCTCCCTTACTATTAACAGTGCCTCACATAACAAAAGAAAAAGAGAGGAGAGGGGAAGGGAGGGGAGGGTCTGTGTGGGAATACTCTTGAACTCCCCAGAGTGTTCTTACTGCAGCTTTCACATGCATCTGGTATACTTTTATTATCTACAAATCCGCTTCTCCTGCACTCCCTGCTCACTATTAGAGTGAGCTCTTCCGCAAATCGATCCTTCCCCAAGTCATCTATCAAGTATAAAATCAGCCCAAACAAAGCAGACTTTCTTCTCAGCTTTTGTTCCTACTACAATATTCCTTTCACATGTCATCTGAACAGGACCACCAATGTTTTGCTTCTAATAATTTCTGAAGCCCCTTTCAATGTTTCATTTTAAACCAGAAATTGAAAATAAATAAAGTTCCATACCTAGATCTTTATCATATTCCAAACTTCTTCTTTCAATGTCACATTTTAAATTCTGACATACCCTTTTTAGCCCTGCCATGTCACTGAGCAAGGAATCAGCACAGAGAAATAACAAAAACCACAACTCCTTTCCCCCATTTCTGCCTTGGGGAGAGAGAAAAAAAAGCTAGCTGTGCAATGTGCAGAATGTTCATTCTTCTGGCTGTGTGTGTTGAGCTATTTATCAACCCACAAAGTATGATCTGTTTCTCCTTTATGGTCCTTTCAACACAAAAAAAATATTGGCGTTGCTTCTCCCTGCCCCTCAAGAGAGTCATCTGGATTATAACCGCAATACCCATGGGATTAAACCACTTGTAAAGAAGTGGAGTCTTTTGCTTTTGGATCTTGAAACTTTGAAAACAACCTTAAGCTATTCTCCTAAAAACACTAAAAGGAGCATTTTTGTGTGTTCTTCAGGCATCTTTACAAGTTCTTGTGAAAGGATAAATGTTGCTGGTTTGCATTTTTATATGTTAGTTATTTTTCAGAATAGCCCTGCCTATCACTATAGATATGGTTATAAAACCAGAAGAGAAAAGCCAAAGTCTTTCTAAATGGCCTTTTGCCCCCTCTATGCACCAAAGGCAAAATATTCTATAATTAAATATTAATATGGTCTCTGACCACTGCTTCAATAATCGAAACATGTAATTGTTCAGAGACCTGGTGCACTCCATCTCGAAAACCCAGTAAATCTCATTAAGTTTTAGTTCAACTTTTTCAAGAGGCTCATCTATTTTTGTCGGAAACTATATAATACTCAACACTTAAAAAACGTTTTATTTGTTTATTTGGCTGTGCTGGGTCTTAGTTGCGATATGCAGGATATTTAGTCGTTGCATGCAGGGTCTTTTAGTTGTGGCAGGCAGCATTTTAAGTTGCGGATGCGAACTCTTAGTTGCAGCATGTGGAATCTAGTTCCCTGGCCAAGGATCGAACCCAGACGCCCTGCATTGGGAGTGCATCGTCTAGAAATCCTCCTTCCTAATATCAGCATGAGTTTTACCCTCTTTGAAGGTAAGCTCCTAGTTTCACAGTATATTAGATTGCTAGGGATGCCATAACAAAATACTACAGCTTAGGTGGCTTAAATAACAGAAATAAATTTTTTCACAGTTCTGAAGGCTGGAAGTCCAACATCAAAATGTCAGCAACGTGGATTTCTCCCGAGGCCTTCTTAATTTGTACTCCTCATGTGGTTGTCCCTCTGAGCATGAGTCCCTGGTTTCTCTTTTTCATCTTATAAGAACACTAGACATATCTGAATTTGGTTCTAAACCTTAGGGCCTCATTGTAACTTAATCACTTCTTTAAAGACTTAATCTCCGACAGTTAGATTCTGAGGTACTGGAGTTTACGGCTTTTAATATATGAATGGGGGCACAGTTCAGCTCATAATTTAACTTCTTTTTTTATATTACAGTCACCCACACTCCATTGTAGGAATTGTGGCCAGGCAAACATTTGGTTAGGTATATCTTGAGGAATAATATTACATCTTAAAAATATGTGACAGTTTTTATTAATAGGAGTTTTGGAATATTTTGTTGTTCAGTGGCTACATTTCTTGTATTGAGCAAGGTATGAAATCAGTAAATAACTGATAAGTTAAAAAGATATCAACTAACAAATGAAATCTTAGATTGAGTAAATAAGCTTGTCACTGGCATGGCAACTTTCAGATTGCATCATCCCACCATGCCAGTGGTCGTGATGTGATTTTATAAATAAATGTGCTTCTAAGTACACCTCTAATAATTTTTTAATCCCAAGTAATTTCTTTTACTGGGATGAAGACCTTTTTAAAAATCCTTTACAAGACTTCCCTGGTGGCCCAGTGGTTAAGAATGCAGGGCACAGTTGGGCTCGATCCCTGGTTTGGGAAGATCCCACATGTTACGGATCAGCTAAAGAAAGCCTGTGTGCCAGAACTACTGAGGCCATGTTCTAGAGTCTGGGAGCTGCAACTACTGAAGCCTGTGTGCCCTAGTGCCTGGGCTGCCCAACAAGAGGAGCCACCACAGTGAGAAGCCCGCCTACCACAACTAGAGGTTAGCCCCTGTTTGCCACAGCTAGAGAAAGTATCTGGGCAGTAATGAAAATACAGTGCAGCCAAAAATAAAATAACTTAATTTTTAAAAAATCCTCTACAATATTAGATGTAACTGATTTCATAGACTAAATCACTACAAATTCCCCCAAGGAATTGTGAGTGTTCCACCTGGCCCTTCTATGTAGACACTCCCCAAGGTCCTCTCATCAGCTGTCCTCTCAGCTCACTTTGCACACATTCCCTGATGACCTCATCTATTCCCATAGTTTTATTCTGACCTTCCCACAGGTGGCTCCCAAATCTGTATCTTCCTGAGGACCCAAAACTACATTTCCACTGTCCAGTGTGTTTCTTTGCAGTGTTGCAGACACCTCACAGGAAAACATTCTTCTCTAAAAACATGATTACCATACAAAGGTTGTGATCAGTTCAGTTCAGTCGCTCAGTCGTGTCCGACTCTTTGCGACCCCATGAATCGCAGCACGCCAGGCCTCCCTGTTCATTACCATCTCTCGGAGTTCACTCAGACTCACGTCCATCGAGTCGGTAATGCCATCCAGCCATCTCATCCTCGGTCGTCCCCTTCTCCTCCTGACCCCAATCCCTCCCAGCATCAGAGTCTTTTCCAGTGAGTCAACTCTTCGCATGAGGTGGCCAAAGTACTGGAGTTTCAGCTTTAGCATCATTCCTTCCAAAGAAATCCCAGGGCTGATCTCATTCAGAATGGACTGGTTGGATCTCCTTGCAGTCCAAGGGACTCTCAAGAGTCTTCTCCAACACCACAGTTCAAAAGCATCAATTCTTCGGCGCTCAGCCTTCTTCACAGTCCAACTCTCACATCCATACATGACCACAGAAAAAACCATAGCCTTGAGTAGACGGACCTTAGTCGGCAAAATAAAGTCTCTGCTTATGAAAATGCTATCTAGGTTGGTCATAACTTTTCTTTCAAGGAGTAAGCGTCTTCGAATTTCATGGCTGCAGTCACCATCTGCAGTGATTTTGGAGCCCAAAAAATTAAAGTCTGACACTGTTTCCACTGTTTCCCCATCTATTTCCCATGAAGTGATGGGACCAGAAGCCATGATCTTCGTTTTCTGAATGTTGAGCTTTAAGCCAACTTTTTCGCTCTCCTCTTTCACTTTCATCAAGAGGCTTTTTAGCTCCTCTTCACTTTCTGCCATAAGGGTGGTGTCATCTGCATATCTGAGGTTATTGATATTTCTCCCGGCAATCTTGATTCCAGCTCGTGTTTCTTCCAGTCCAGCGTTTCTCATGATGTACTCTGCATATAAGTTAAATAAGCAGGGTGACAATATACCATGACATAATTAGAAATATATATATATTTGGTCTTCATCACTGGTTCTTGTCACAGAACTTCTAAAACCCTTGGAATTTCCTGGGTGGTAAAAATGAAAGGAGCATCCTTTATTATTCATAAGAATACAAACAAGGCTAGTGGAGTTGATGAATTTCAGCTGAGCTATTTCAAATACTAAAAGATGATGCTGTTGAAGTGTTGAACTCAATATGCCAGCAATATTTCCAACCCAGTATGGAAAACTCAACAGTGGCCACGGGACTGGAAAAGGTCACTTTTTTTTCCAATCCCAAAGAAAGGCAATGGCAAAGAATGTTCAAACTACCACACAATTGCACTCATCTCATACACTAGCAAAGTAATGCTCAAAATTCTCCAAGCCTGGCTTCAATAGTACATAAACTGTGAACTTCCCAGATGTTCAAGCTGGATTTAGAAAAGGCAGAGGAACCAGAGATCAAAATGCCAACATCCATTGGATCACAGAAAAAGCAAGAGAATTCCAGAAAAATATCTACTTCTGCTTCATTGGCTATAATCAAGCCTTTGACTGTGTGGATCACAAAAAACTGGAAAATTCTTAAAGAGATGTGAATACTAGACCACCTGACCTGCCTCCTGAGAAACCTGTATGCAGGTCAAGAAGCAACAGTTAGAACCAGGCATGGAACAACAGACTGGTTCCAAGTTGGGAAAGGAGTCCATCATGGCTGTATATTTTCACCCTGATTAGTTAACTTATACACAGAGTATAACAGAGTTAACTTATACACAGAGTATATACATCATCAAAATGCCGGGCTGGATGAAGCACAAGCTGGAATCAAGATTACCGGCAGAAATATCAATAACCTCAGATATGCAGATTATACCACACTTATGGCAGAAAGTGAAGAGGAAATAAAGAGCCTCTTGATGAAGGTGAAAGAGGAGAGTGAAAAAGTTGGCTTAAAACTCAACATTCAAAAAATGAAGATCATGGCATCTGGTTCCATCACTTCATGGCAAATAGATGGAAAAATAATGGAAACAGTGAGAGACTTTATTTTCTTGGGCTCCAAAATCACTGCAGATGGTGATTGCAGCCATGAAATTAAAAGACGCTTGCTCCTTGGAAGAAAAGCTATGACAAACCTAGACAGTATATGAAAAAGCAGCATCATTACTTTGCTGACCTAGGTCCATCTAGTCAAATCTATGGTTTTTCCAGTAGTAATGAATGGGTGTAAGAGTTGTACCATAAAGAAGGCTGAGTGCAGAAGAATTGATGCTTTTGAAGGGTATTGGCAAAGACTCTTGAGAGTCCCTTTGGACTGCAAGGAGATCCAACCAGTCAATCCTAAAGTAAATCAATCCTGAATATACATTAGAAGGACTGATGCTGAAGCTGAAAGTTAATATTTTGGCCACTGGATGCGAAGAGCTGACTCATTAGAAAAGACCCTGATGCTGGGAAGATTGAAGGCAGGAGGAGAATGGGATGATAGAAGACAAAATGGTTGGATGGCATCACCGACTCAATGGATATGAATTTGAGCAAACTCCGGGAGATGGTGATGGACAGGGAAGTCTGGTGTGCTGCAGTCCATGGGGTCCCAAAGAGTCAGACATGACGGAGTGACTGAGCAACAATAACCTGAGCTTATGCTGACTAGTGACTCTTGAGGTCAGGGTGGGGGTTGGTTGCCAAAGGAGCCAGCCACATGATTGGAGGATTGGAACTTACATTCAGGCCCACCCTGAACTTCTAGAGAGGAGAATGAGGCTAGGGATTAAGTCAAATCACCAATAGTTGATGATTTAATGAATCATGCCTAAGTAATGGAATGTCCATGAAAAACTCTTTAAGAGCTTCCAGGTTGGTGAATGCATCCATGTACCAGGAGACTGGTATACCCCAAACTCCATAGAGACTGAAGTTCTTACACTCAGGACCCTTCCAGAACTTGCCCTGTGTACCTTTTTAACTGATTGTTCAGTTTATACTTTATAATAAACCAGTAATGGTTTATTATATATGGTTCTGTGAGCCATTATAGCAAGTTGTAGAAACTAAAGTAGGTGGGGGAAAGTCATGGAAACCCCAAATTTGTAGCCAAGTCAGACAGAAGTATGAGTAGTCTGAAGACCTACTACTTGTAATTGGCATCAGATATGGGGGAGACAGTCTTGTGGGACTGAGCCCATAATCAACAGAAAGAAAGTTAAAGTATTCATCTCTCAGTTGTGTCCAGCTCTTTGTGACCCCATGGACTCACCACGCTCCTCTGTCCATGGAATTCTCCAGGCAAGAATACTGGAGTGGGTAGCCTTTCCCTTCTCCAGGGGATCTTCCCAACCAGGGACTGAGCCCATAATCAACAGAAAGAAAGTTAAAGTATTCATCTCTCAGTTGTGTCCAGCTCTTTGTGACCCCATGGACTCACCACGCTCCTCTGTCCATGGAATTCTCCAGGCAAGAATACTGGAGTGGGTAGCCTTTCCCTTCTCCAGGGGATCTTCCCAACCCAGGGACTGAACCTGGGTCTCCTGCACTGCAGGCAGATTCTTGACTGTCTGAACCACCAAGGAAGGCCTGTACGGTCTATACTAACTCTGCATAGTTAATTACAGGATGAGTGATACTGTAGGACACCCAGTAGGTGTCCACAGAGAACTGGAAAAGTTCTTGTGGAAAACTCATACATTTTGTATCAGATGTGTTCTTAGTAGAAAAACAGTTTTCCTTTAAAGATAAAGAATACAACGGATCTGGGTTCCAATCCAAATGTTTATGCAAACAAACTGGTGACCTTGGACAAGTAACTCAAGTTCTCTGAGCCTTGAGTTAACTAATTAATGAAGAACCAATTAACTAAAATCTGACTCCCTTGTAGGAACAGCATGAAGATTAAATAAGAAGTTTAAATTTAAAAGGATGTACTTAGCACTTACTCAATAGATTGAAGTGCTACAGAACTAAGAAAAGTAAGGGAAGAAGGAGGGAAAACGGGAAAAAAAGAAGGAAGAGAGGGGAAAGAAGAAAAAGGAGAAAAAAGGAAAGAAAGAAGATTGAAATATTATATATATATCTTCTTTAACTTGATTAATGAAATATCATTCTCCCAGTTTATATTGTTAAAATTTTTGTCAAATTCATCTTCTTTCTTTTCCACATCTTTCACATCTGGTCAACAGCTAACATCTGTTGATCTCCTTCTAAAATATGTCCCTAATACATATAGTCTTTTCTCTGCTGACTGTTTTGGTTCTGACTTTTATTGCTACTCAGCTGGATAAGATACCTAGTCCAATTTTCACTTGTTTTTTCTCCCTTCTCCCCTTCTCCCATTATTTCAATTCCTATCCCTAAATTTCCTTCATACTGCTCATATCTTCTTTATGTGACTACATAAATTAAAAATTTTCCATGATTCTTCATTCCATAGAATATCAACAACCAACATTTATCTCCATTCTATTTTATCCAAGATTTTTTCCATGAAAGTTCTCAAAAGCATCTCATGCACTAGCCATAAAAGATGTATCACTCACAAACCCAAAGGCAGAAGTGGGCAACCACTCTGCCCACTTTTATTCACATCACCCTGTGAATCTCCTTCCTCATATTCATCAACCAAAATTCTACCCAGTTATCTCATGGGAGAATAATTATTCATACCAACTCTGTTCCTCCCCATGAGCTGAGTTGACTGAGAACAGCAATCAGATGAATGCTTAGTCAAATAGACATTAAGTCATTGTCAAAATATTGGTTTTACTATTGGCAATATCAGATTAACAAACGCAGCTTGATCTATGACAAGAATCTGTTTTGCTTTACTCTCTTTCCCCAAACCTACTGATCAAGACTGTTCCTCCAAAGAAGAGTTAAGATCTTCAGATCAGAAACACTTACCCAGAACCCTCTCATTAGGCTCTGGGACACCATAGATGTGAGTCTTCAGGCCCTTAGATCCTGAACTGGGGGCACTTAATCTATGGAGGAGCCTAGAAAAAAGAAAGAAAGAAAAGAAAAAAAAGAAAAAGAAAAGCACACTTCCTCAAAGCAGACAGATCTCAAAGAGGAGGAGGGGATATACTGAAGCCAAGCAAGTGCAATGACTATCTTCAATTTCTCATATCAATTAAGTCAGTCTTCTTAGGGGAAGGAGAGGAAGAATTGCAAAAAAGGTCAAGCTTCACTTTTCATTAGTTACAGAAGGATCAAAGTCTCTACCTCTTGTGTGTGTGCAGGCAGGAACACTGGATGAGGGAAAATGTGGTCCCATCTATACCCTGCCTTTCAGTGTTTAACTTAAGACCCTAAAATATGCATAAAAAGTAAATTGTCCTTTTGTGGGAAAGTTAAAGTTATAGCTAAACATATAAACTGCATTAAAAACATGAATAGTGAAATGAAACAATCAGGTAATAGAAGGAAAAAGAAATGAAAAAGTTGACTGGCCAATAAGGAAACAAGAAAGAACAAAAAACATATGGAAACTTTTTTCAAAATTAATTATTAAGGCACACATGGCCAAAAAGAAAAAAATAAACACAAAAGTTTATGTGTGTTTAAATACATTTGAATTCCTTTTTCTCTGTAGTGGGTAACATCATAAGGCAGATGTGTGTTTTATTTAGTTGCTTTGTTTGAATTTCCTGAAAGGAAAAGTAAAGACTATTTAATATAAATAAAGAGATTTTGGTGCCTTTTCCCAACTATACTATAAATGTGGGATTAGAAAGTTCAGTTTGGTTTTATTGCTGATAGTACCACAGTGTCATGGTATAAGTATGATTGAAAAATAACTTGAATAAGCATATGAAAACAGGTACTTGAGTCCTTCTCATTACCAGAAATTTATTATGTGAATATATATATTAATTTTTATTACACACACACACACGGGCTTCCCTAGTGGTTCATACAGCAAGGAATCTGTCTGCAGTGCAGGAGACCCAGTTTCACTTCCTGGGTCAGGAAGATCCCCTGGAGAAGGGAGTGGTTACCCACTCCAATATTCTTGCCTGGAGAATTTCATGGCCAGAGGAGCCTGGTGAGTCCATGGGGTTGCAAAGATTCAGACACGACATAGCAACTAACACTACTACTATATATACGCATTCATATACATGTCTCCTTAGGCCAAAAATTTTCATGCTCATTTTTTCAGTTCACTTTTTTTTAGAAAATATTGAATGATTCCACGTAATCATTTTTTATTTATATGATTATTATTAAATCGTGCCTTTTACATCAAAAATGGATTTGTGTTTTTGTTGTATTTGGATGAGTTCAAACTATGCTTTTGAAAGAGAACTTTGAATTTGACTTACATTAAAAGCCTTTTTGATATATTAAGGGGAAAACACACCTGGAATTATAAAGAGCCAAGTTGAAAAAGCTTCAGAATTGTGCTTAAATTACCTCAAATATTGGATTTTCCACAAAAACTATGGTAAGACTCAAGGAAAATTAACTATTCCAAATTCTAAAGTAGTGAATATACAAACATCATCACATTAAATCACTAACAAGCAATATAAAGGAATTGAGAGTCACTTATTCATTATTCAAAAAATATTTACTTGCTGTCTATCATGTGTAAAGAACAATTTTAGGGTTTTTTTACCACACTAGAAAGCAAAAAGTGATAAAAATTTCAGCTCTGACTGTGCTTACATTTAAGGGAAAGGAGACAGATTATGAATAAGCAAAATGCATAGTTTATTATTTTCAAATGCTACAAAGAAAATGGGGTTTCCCAGGTGGTGCCAGTGGTAAAGAACTTGTCTACCAATGCAGGAGATGTAAGAGATGTGGGTTTGATCCCTGTGTCAGGAAGATCCCCTGAGAAGGAAATGCCAACCCACTCAGTATTCTTGCCTGGAGAATCCCATGGACAGAGGAGCCTGGCAGGCTACAGTCCATAGTTCACAATGAACCAGACATGACTGAAAGCAACTTAGCAGACATGCACGCACAAGGAAAATAAAAAGCAGGAAAGGGAATATGAAATATTTCAGGGGATGGGGAGATAACTACTACACTAAAAACATTCATCAGTTTTCAAAGATCATGTTCTATCTCAGATTAGGAGATGGTGAAAGGGATCCCTGAGCCTCACATTAGTTCCCACCTGTCGGGTTCCCTTTCTTAGAAGAACCACTGATTAGACTTACGAGCGATGTAAGGACAAAGTGGGTACCTCTGTCTTCCAGCCTCTAAGGAATCGGCTCTGTTCTCCATTTACATATGACCAAGTGAAACCCAAGAAGTTTAAAGCAGATACACCAAGTTTAGTCACTGGCAGTCTAAGCACATACTAAAAAGTGCTATTTAAAGTGTGGTTCTCTAACAGCAGCTAGTTCATAAACTATTTTGCTGCTGCTGCTGCTGCTAAGTCACTTCAGTCGTGTCCGACTCTGTGCGACCCCATAGACAGGAGCCCAACAGGCTCCAGACAAAGTGGGTACCTCTGTCTTCCAGCCTCTAAGGAATCGGCTTTGTTCTCCATTTACATATGACCAAGTGAAACCCAAGGAGTTTAAAGCAGATACACCAAGTTTAGTTACTGGCAGTCTAAGCACATACTAAAAAGTGCTATTTAAAGTGTGGTTCTCTAACAGCAGCTAGTTCATAAACTATTTTACTCATTCTTAAAAAGAGAATTGAAGAAAAAGCATTTGGAAACTTTTGAGACAAAATAGAGAAGTTTTATGTCTATTTCACCTAATACAAAAAGTTGGAGCTTGTTTCTTTTGTCTTTACATTTTATTTTCTAGTAATTCACTTTTTATATTTTATAGAAGACTCAATATGAGACAGATTGGAAAGTCAAAAAGCAAACTAGTTCTTCTTCACAGTTAGTTTGAGAGGCGTTGAACTAAAATACTGATCTGACTGAAATTCATTCCAAAAGCAACCACATATTAGGATGAGTGCCTTTTTTAAAATATGAAAAGTAGATATGTTTATTTTTTCAGATTCTGTGTTTCAACAAATATTTTTTAATCTAAAAATAGTTGCATTTGATAAGAGGGCTTATTCTGTAACAAGTTTACTTTTATTTTAATTCAATACAAGAAAGGAACATCAATATGAAATTAAATGATTTTCAAGTAAATGGTTCCTTCTGTGATTTTTTATTTTCATTATTTTGTGTGTATGTGTGCACCAGGCACAGTGTTAAGGGCCATAGATTTAGAAACAGTCTATGCTTTCATGGAGCTTACAGTACAGTTAAACAATAAACGAGCAAACATTCTCAGGGCAGGATTTCAATGTTTTCCATTAAATCTCATTGTCTCCAGTTTGTACGGACTGAAACAAAATCTTAGGTCATGTGGTCATTCATTCCATTCATGCCACTAGTTTTAGATTCACAGCATCTGGGAACACATGTGTTACCCATAGTGACTACGTGTTTCTTTTGAGTAGGGACCTGAATCTGTCTGTCGAAGGAAGGGATCTTGGGGAATAAGAAATTGCCTCCAAATGATCTTACTATGTTGGATGTATTCCACACTATAGTAAAAGGGATATTCTATCTGCAATCCCCAAACCATGATTCCTATCCTGTCACTTTAGACTGCCAAAAAAATTTATTCACGAATTTTCAACAGCCTTGTGACTTACTATAGCTTTAAATATATATATTTTTTAATTTATTTATTCTTTAATTGAAGGATAACTGCTTTACAGAATTTTGTTATTTTCTGTCAAACCTCAACATGAATCAATCATGGATATATATATGTCCCCTCCCTCTTGTGGAAGTGTTTTTATTTTTTTTTTAATTTTTATTTTTACTTCATCTTGCTTTTTTTTATATTTTAAAATTTTAATCTTGAGTTTATAATCTTTGAATTAAATACTATAATTAATCATTAAAATAAGCAAATTCTTTAAGAGGTATACTTTAAAAAAGTTCTAAAGTCTGTAAGTATTCTAGCTTTGAATCTACCTTAGAGGTTTAGCGTGAGATGATGGTATTTATTTTGCTTTTTATTATAGATTTTATTCAGTGGTTTTTACATATAGCAATGATAAAAGGCTAAAATAAAAGAGATTGGGAAGAGACATGTGAGACATATTTTGAAATGTCCATCTGGTGGTCTCTGTTTGGTAAAGAAGGCTCAAATTCATCTAGCAATAAAAAATAAGTGCTAATTGGTAACTTCTATAAAAATTAAGTTGATATTTGATAGTCAGGAGGGGGAAAAAGTAAAACTGTGCAACTAATTGAGGTGTGCAGATGATAGTGAAGGGTGTCCCAATATTTCTCAGGGTAAAACAATGAACAGTAAGGAATAATACTTTTGGCTCAGCTGTCTGTATCACTGTGAATAAAGGGACTAGACAAAGAGGGGAATCTCAAAAATGTTACTGAGACCCTCTAGTCATTGAGGGATATTTCATTTCTTTAAAAGAAGAATGTTTGGTAAATTTGCAACTTGCATTGAAAATTTAATCTCTCTTTTAAAAAAAAGAAAAGAAAATTTAATCTCTGAGAAAGCTGATGAAGCAGTGAGAAAAAATTCCAACCCACAGGACTTGATTATTTGTAAAGGGAAATCACAGCTATAAACATGTCACTTCCCAGCTCCAAAATCTTCAAAGACCACAAGTTGTTGGCTGAATAAAGTGCTAATAGTAAGTAAGGCCCCTCGGCAGTTTGGCTCAAGATTCCTTTCCAGACTTAATTTCCACAAGTTACTTACAACAGAAAGGATGGGATGGGTAAAGAAGTGATATAGACATTTATTTGAGAATGTACTATAGGCCAAGCACTGCATTATGTGATTCCATTTTATCTTCACAACTCTTACATCACAGGATTTTTGTGAGGGCTGAATAAGGTCATTAACGCCAATTGCTTCACACAGGTATTTATATTAATAGAATTATTGTGCTTAGAACAATGTTGAACACATAGTAAGACCTCAGTGAATACAAGCACTTATTAGTTGTTTAGAAAAACCCAGGGAGGGGAAACATCAGCATCTCTCTTTCAGGATGAGGGAACGGGTGATCATAAACTTTAAGCTATTTACCAAATTGACGGCAGGGCTGAGATTTTATGTGACTCAGAAGTTCTTGTTCTTCCCACCATACCAACTTCTTTCCACCATGGCATTCAAGTCTTCAACTAAATTGGACTCTAGTATTCCCCAAAATACATCACAAGTTTCCCAGCATTTTACCTTTGCTCATGCTTTTGATCTCTCCTGCACTGTCCCTGACTTAAACCCTGTCTTCTTCAAGTAGAGGATCAGCTGGAAATAACTGTCCATTTCATAGTTTTTCCATCTCATGCATTTGCCAAATGCCTGCACAATTTTTCCCAAGCACCTACACAATAAGTGCAGTGACTAAAGTTAGCCTGGCTTGTTTAATTTTTTTGGCATTTTGACGTTATTATTTCTGAATTTTAAGGCAAGGAACAAACTCGTATTTTAATTTATTTAAATATGTTTCAATGAATAATTATTGAATTCCTACCGTGTGCCAGACAATGGATATATATCAGAGTATAACACGTACAGGATGGAGAAAAGAGACATATACACACAGGACTTAATAAATACTTGTTGACTAATTGTTCTGTAAATACAGTTTTATAGAATAGCAAGACCCATCCCCCAAAATATATAGAACAAACCTGTTTAGATTTGAACCATCATTATTTCAAATGATAACTCAATTGTATTTCTAACACAACCCCATAGCATGTTAGTCTCTCCAGTTATGTCCAACTCTTTGCAACCTCTTAGCTCAAATGATAACTCAATTCTATTTCTAATACAACCCCTCATACACATCCTAATTGGGGGCAGCCATGTCCCTATATATTTTTGGATTGATTTTTTGTGGGTAACACTTGGGTCTTATTTTTCCTTATCTTTTATCCCACAGTACCATTCCTTGGAGAAGAAATACAAAAACATCTCAATCTCGGAGGCTTGCAAAGTAATCTTTTTAGACTTGATAATAAACTGCTCGTACAAAGCCCATCAAACATGCTTATCCCAGAAAACACTGCTTCCTCAGAGAGTAAGAGATTGAGCTGTTTATAAATTCCTGTTGGCATTCCTTCCTCACAAATGCTGATCATCCTCCCAGTTCCTCAAAGTCAAGTGACATCTGATTAATTGGAAACTTGTACTGCTATTTTATTACTGTTCCTCCCTAGTTCGCATTACTTTGTGTTTTATAGGAACAAGCCTTTTTGCCAGATAACTCATATTTTATCTCTATCACACTGTGCCATTTGGATTTACCTCATTAACTAAAGACTATCTTCTTTTGGATGTTAAGTGTATTTGATTGCTTTCTGTGGCTCATTAAAATGTTTCATTTTAAAAGGAAATTGTTTAGCCATTTAATGCAAAGTGTTGAATGCCAATTGAACCATTTGGGTTTATTTGGTGGGCTGTTTAAAAACTGGACATTTCTTCCAAAAGCATTCAAATAATTAGTTGAAAGTTCCCTTAGAAAAATATGATCCCAGATTTTATAATCACCCTGCTATGGTTCTAAGTTGTGATAAGAGTTTATTAAGGCCTGGGTGAGATTCCTGCAACCTGTCTCCTTTGAGTCAAGTGGGAATCTGCAGACAGTATTAGCCTGGGATATGAGGCAGCTTTACACTGGCTGTTTTGGCATCCCTTAAAAATGATGGTCTTCAATTATGCTGCATTCAATTTCTCCAAAGACTCCCTATTGCCGTGAGAGTGAAGTACAATCTCCCCGCAACGGCTGAAGACCTTGTACCTTCAGGCCTCTGGGAACATCTCCAAACCCACCTCTCCATTTCCCTCTATAGTCATTCGCCTTATTCCCGATCTTTGCCTCTGCTCCTATGTCAGAGTTGCTGAACTTATCCTCCCACACCCTGGAATGTTCTTTTTCCAGATCTCACATGGCTGCCTCCTTCATATCCCTTTGGCCTTTGTTCTGATGAGATATCTTCAGAGAAGCCCTTGCTAACACTCTACAGCTGAAAGCTCTAAACCCATTCCTGTAGGTCTCTACCCTATCACCCAATTTTGTAGCAAAATGCTCCATTTCATAGCACATATCAATATCTTAAAATCCAACATTGAAAAAACTAAGATCATGGCATCCTGTCCCATCACTTCATGGCAAATAGGGAAAAAGTGGAAGCATGAAAGATTTTATTTCTTGGCCTCCAAAAATCACTGCAGACAGTGACTACAGTCATGAAATTTAAAAACGCTTGCTCCTTAGAAGGGAAACTATGACAAACCTAGATGGTATATTAAGAAGCATAGACATCACTTTGTTGACAAAGGTACATATAATCAAAACTATGTTTTTTCCAGTAGTTATGTATGGATGTGAGAGTTGAACCACAAAGAAGGCTGAGTGCTGAAGAACTGATGCCTTCAAACTGTGGTGCTGGAGAAGACTCTTGAGAGTCCCTTGGACAGCAAGGAGATCAAACCAGTCAATCCTAAAGGAAATCAACCCTAAATATTCATTGGAAGGACTGATGCTGAAGCTGAAACTCCAATACTTTGGCTACCTGATGGGAAGAGCTGACTCATTGGAAAAGACCCAGATACTGGGAAAGATTGAAGGCAACAAGAGAAGAGGGCGTCCGAGGATGAGATGGTTGTACAGCATCACTAATTCAAGGGACATGAATCTAAGTAAACTCCAGGAGCTAGTAAAGGACAGGGAAGCCTGGTATGCTGCAGTCCATGGGGTCACAAAGAGTTGGACACAGCTTAGCAACTGACAACAATAACAAATCAATATCTTAAATTGTATTGATTTTGTTTCATTTATAATTTGCCTCTCTCCACCAGAATATAGGCTCCACAAAAACAAAGACCTTTTCTCATCTGCAACTATATTCCCAGAACTTGGAATCCACCAAAGTTGATGCTAAATAAATATTTGGTTAGTCATTAGATACAAACTTAATTATAAAAGGGACTAAGGATTACATGTGGTAAGATCAAAGGAAGAAGTCTGTTAATGGCAGCTGAGGCCTCCACCCTGCTGTCTGAATAATTAAGCAACGCCCTACTTGGGAATCCTCAGCGCTGTGGTTCACTTGGCCCACCCTCACTGCAAAATGGCTTGGTGCTATCAAGCCATAGAGGAGTCTCGCTTTCTTCACCATCTCAGTGGCTTCTCAACTTTTTCATCCCAATCACTTACAGAACTATCTCTGAAAGGACTTTTTATAGGTAATATTCTCCATATTAATATATTTCCACTGATGTTTTAAGAGCTCATATGTCTGTCCTATTGACCAATCTTCCTCCTGGTTTGGAAGACCTTGGGGAGGGCCACAGAGACTTAATGACTCCATCCTCTTCCCATAGTTTGGAGAATGCACATTCATTCATTCATTCATTCCATGTGTACATATGAAAGATGAGATATTCTATTCTAGGCACCTTTCTAGATACTGGAGATAAAATTGTAAAAAATAATGTTTTAAAAATTAAAAATCTCTGCTCTCCTATAATTCACATTCTAGTAGAAGAATCAGACAATAAACAAAATAATTCGAAGTATATTACATAATATGTCCAATGTACTAAATGCTACTGAGAAAAATGTGGGGACTGAAAATGAATCAAGTAAAGGGGCATAATTTTAACAGAATGGTTACAGAAACTCCCACTAAGAAGGGGAAATTTAAGAAAATACTTGAAGGAAATAAGGAAGCAAATCATGTGAAAATCAGGAGCAAAGGTAAATGTAAAGGATGAGCAAAAAGGCTGACACGGCCAGAGTAAATGAGGAAGGTTGGAGGAGGTGGAGATACGAGAGGTATTCAGAGAGGTGAAGGGGCCAGGTCACAGATGGTATGGGCCATGGTGGCCACAGCTCTTACTCTGAGGGAGATGAGAGCCCTTCAGAAGGTTCTGAGCAAAGAAGTGACTTGATCAGCCATATGTTTTAATAGGACCACTCTGACTTCTGATTGATAATAGACTGTAAGAGAGCAAGGGCAGGAGAAGGACAATGCAATAATTCAGAAAACAGATGATGGACCTTGGACGAGGGTGGTGATATGCTGTTAGGAAATGTCTGGATTCTGGATAATCAATGTTTGCTGACATATCGCTCAGCTCTCATAACAAGGAAAAGCAGTGGAACACAGTGGATAAGAGCACAATCTCTAACACAAGATGATTTGCGTAGAGCTCGTGAGTCTGACATCTCCTTAACGCTTGAATTTATACAAGTTACTTGTCCTCTGTAAACATCAACATATTCCTTTGTTAAAAGAGAGATGGTAGGAGTACTAGTTAAAGTAATGCTAGATATTCTAATAGATCCAAAGCTGAAAAATGGCTCTAACAGGACAGAAATTTATTTTGAATTGATGTAAAGTCTCATGATGGTATTTCTGATCAGTGAGGTCTCTCCCATAAAAAGTGATTCAGAGGCTCATGTTACTTCTGTCTTATGTTGCTGCTGTTTTTCAACTTTTGGCTTCTGAGGTCTCCCTGGGTGTGGATTTGCAACCAGCAGATGGGACAAATCAGAAGTCTCATGTGTAGAAAAATGTTAATGGGCTGAGCCTGGAAGCAATACAATCATGTCTCCCCCCATTTCATTAACCAGTGAACTCACCCCTTGGTCCCACAGTTACTCCTGACTACAAGGACCCTGGGATACTTGTTCTCCCTGTGTGCCCAGGAAAAAGAAATGAGTTTGGTAAACAGCTTATCAATCTTCACTATCACTTTTCTCAGGGAACTATTGTGGGGTAAGACAACAGTTGAGAAGTACTAACCTGAAGGTCTGCAAGAATACAAGTGTGTGCTTAGTCACTCAGTTGTGTCTGACTCTTTGCAGCCCTATGGACTATAGGCTCCTCTGTCCATCGGGATTCTCCAGGCAAGAATACTGGAGTGGTTTACCATGCCCTTCTCTAGGAGTTCTCCCCAAACCAGGGATTGAACCCAAGTCTCGCACACTGCAGGTGGACTGTTTACAGTCTGAGCCACCAGGGAAGCCCATTGCTAGAATACACGGTTGTTACTAGCTCAGGAAATCACAGAGGAAGGAGAAAGCCATACCCACAGGTTTTTTGTTTTTTTTTTTAATCATCCAACTCAGGGTCCTTTCTGCCAATTTGGTTGGAGGAGAGCTGGTCTTAGAAAAGTTCCCCAGTTCTCTCCTTCAGTGAGTACAAACCCAGAGCCTTTCCACTCAGCTTCCTCAATGTTAATTAGGACAGAATACCAACATTGATGTGAGAGCAATGTTATTTCCTTTCACATACAATCTTAGATGCCATGCTTAGTAATATAAAAAGTAGGTATCAAAAATTCTCAGCCTTTAATAGAAATAGTCACAGAGCTAAATAGAGGGACCCACAATTCATCCTCTCTTTGTTAAAAATAAATTTCTAAACAACATCTCTGAGTTATAATTTATAGGCCTCACTTTAAGAGTACAGTTAAATTATTTTTGGTAAATTTATACAATTTTACAACCATCACCACAATTCAATTTTTAAAACATTTCCATCATCCCTAAAAGTTTCCTCATGCCCATTTGTGGTCAATTCCCTCCACTATACCTAGTCCCAGGCAACCATGAATCTACTTTCTGACTCAATAGATTTTCCTTTGGGGGCACTTTACAGAAATGAAATCAGACAGTATGTTGTCTTTTTGTATCTGGCTTCTTTCCCTTATCACAATTTTTTAGAGGTTCATCCATGTTGCAGTACGTATCAATAGTTCATTCATTTAGGCTGTTTAATAACATCCTATTGTACTGATATGGCATATTTTGTTTATCCACTTATCAATCAACCAGCATTTGAACTGTTTCCATGTTTGGCTATTGTGGATAATTCTAGCAGGGTTCCCATCCTTGCAATGGTGGTCAGATGCCGTCCTCTTAGAGGCTTTGCCCAGATGGCAGTGATATTTACAATAACAGTGGCAGAGTGGAAAGACAATCAGAGTTGATAGAAAAATGACCTGGACTTAAACCTTACTTCTCCTTTTTTCTGAGCTATGTGGCAGGAGATAACCTCAACACTTGATGGTATAAAGAGCCTACAATGGTTTTTTGAAACAGTAAATGCTCCACAAATGTAAATTCCCACTCTACTGCCCTCACTTCATTGTCTCACATTCTCTCCAAGAAAACTCAGAACCTCTTATCAGCAACCCCAGGTGCTGAGCCAAAATTCCTTCTATTTACATGCCTTCTTTTATCAAGTCTGTGAGTAAAATAAGGTACCTTCTGTGTGTGATGTGGAGGAAGCCATTTTTTCTCCCTCACTCTTTTCCTACTGGTCCATAAAATAAGAGCTCTGCCCTCTCGGAAGTGTTTATTAGAAGTTTCACCTTTCTTCCAGATCTCATTGTTCCTCTCTACAGGAGAAGAGTGACTATTCGGTTTGACAGAGTCTGATAGTCATTGATCCATATTTCTCCAGTTGTCCTAGTTAACTGGGTAAGTCACTGCACCCACAAAGGAGACCTCTTGCTTGGGCACCTGACTGGGCTTCCTGGCCCAGTATGGTAAGAAATTGCTAGCTGGACAAGTTTTTGTTCTGGAGGCTTTACAGGTTAAGTAAATCCAAATTAAACCTGAAAAAAAAAAAAAAATTAGGAAGCCAGATAGACCACATTCAAGCTACATTTGCCAATCAAGCTTTACCTTCAGAAAAGCTGACAATATAATTTTCTGATTCCTCTGCTTAGTTCTCAATCAGTTGCCATTTTGAGGAGCAAAGAATCTGATTAATTCTCTCAAGCCCAACATATGGAGGCTGTTTGTCTCTTTTAGAAACAGAGCTGGGCATATATTTAGGCAGACTGATGGTTGTAGTCCTATTTTCCTTCCATGTGTAGAAAACTCTTCTCAGGACTAACCACTCAGTAATGTAATATTAGTATCCTATCATTTAGCACAAGTTTATCCAATCCCTCTTGGGTTTCCCAAAAGAATTTGTTAGCCTTATTTCTCTGAAGTAACAAATTATAGTTTGAGTCTGCCTCATATCCCACATCAATCACTTGTTCAGTCCCTGGGATTGCTAAATGGTTGACCCAATTGGGTAGCTTTAACTGTCCAATCATTTGGATTTGGGGTGCTAAAACAACTGAAGTGGTCTGACTACTTAGACTTAAAATGCCTGACAAACCATGATGGAGAATAAAACATCCAATTTAACTGGAAAACAAAGTTGTGGAATCTTTTAGATGTGTTCACATGTGTTCACAAGCACACAAAGTGTCTCTTAGGTTCTCATTCTCCTTTCCCTTCCTCCCCCTCCCTTCTCCTTTCCTTTTTCCCTCTTCTCTACCCTCTACTTTGTCTTCCTCATCTCTCACGTTTAGCAAATACTCACAATGATAAAATAGTCATTATTTTATTGGCAGTGCTTCCTTCTCATTTCACCCAACATCAGAATCCAAGAAAGACTAAAAACAGTTGTTACACTTGTTTTCTTGACAACCGAGCCGAGTCTGTGAAATAGTTCATCCTACATAAGAAGAAACCATGTGATATTGGCAGAAGGAGGTGAGATACAAGGAACACCCTAGAGAATATAACAGGTCACAGAATATTACTAAGATACATGGAACCTCCATGCAGCCCCTGGCACTATCGAAGTCTTTAGAAAAACAACTTGAAGGTTGCCCTGTTTGTTTACAATCCAATGTTCTCCTCTTGGCAGCCATCCTTACCCTTTGTCTCTCTTCACCTCTGAGTGCTTTTGGCCAAGTTCCTTCAGTTCAGTTCAGTTCAGTTCAGTTCAGTCACTCAGTTGTGTCCGACTCTTTGCGACCCCATGAATCGCAGCACACCAGGCCTCCCTGTCTATCACCAACTCCCAGAGTTCACTCAGACTCACGTCCATCGAGTCCGTGATGCCATCCAGCCATCTCATCCTCTCTCGTCCCCTTCTGCTCCTGTCCCCAATCCCTCCCAGCATCAGAGTCTTTTCCAATGAGTCAACTCTTCCCATCAGGTGGCCAAAGTACTAGAGTTTCAGCTTTAGCATCATTCCTTTCAAAGAAATCCCAGGGCTGATCTCCTTCAGAATGGACTGGTTGGATCTCCTTGCGGTCCAAGGGACTCTCAAGAGTCTTCTCCAACACCACAGTTCAAAAGCATCAATTCTTCGGTGCTCAGCTTTCTTTAAAGTCCAAATCTCACAAACATACATGACCACTGGAAAAACCATAGCCTTGACCAGACGCACCTTTGTTGGCAAAGTAATGTCTCTGCTTTTCAACATGCTATCTATGTTGGTGATAACTCTTCTTCCAAGGAAGAATGGTAAATCCCTAACTGAGGATTCAAGGCTCCAAGCCCAGAAATGATCACTGAAGTAAGATGAAAGCTGAACAGTTAGAAAGTGGCAGGAGACACATTAAACTTTTAGCAAAGGAATATCATCACCTCTGGGCTTCAAGTTAAATATCACAAGGTCATCCTTTAAGCCTGGGAAATTAAAGTTGCAAGTGCCCCTTATGTAGATTAGTGTTGAAGACACAGCTGGGCACTCCCAAGGGGATCAATGCCTTGTTAATGATACAGCAACAAGCGTTAGGGAAATCCTATGAGCAGTCCCCCAAAGCTGGTTGTCAGCCATCATGCAAAGTTAAAAATCCCCCTTTTGAAGACATCTCTCAAGGGCTCAGCTTTTGAGATTTTGGCTCATCAAAATAAGTTACCTCAGTACTACTGAAATTAACCATATTCAAAACACAACAGAGCCCTGTCTAAAAGAGAATGAAAGGACACAAAATTTTCTCTAATGTGTAAAGGGAAGAGCGCAAAATGTCTTAATTTTAAAAATGTGATGTTTGGAAAGTACTTTCTATTACGCAACAGATTACTTAGTACATCAAATGTTTGGGATTTTTTTTCCTGAAAAATGGATAAATTTAACCTTAAGATCATTAACTGACTTTTGTTTCAGTTTCTTTTGATTCCTTTTAAAATAAACTAACAATTGTCCTGCTGTCGAGACTCACCCTAAGATACAATAACGTTTTAAATATGTAATTCTGGATTTCACTTAGACCTGAAAAAGTAAACAGAGAGATGGGAAATTTTTTGTATTAATTTAATCATATTTATTTATTAGATTTGGATACTTCATTTTAATGATACCAACCTATCGAGTATAGGAATCATGCATAGTGTGAAGAGAACTGCATAGAAAATTTAACATCTTAAGGCACTCGACAGATGTTCAGTAATGATAATTGATTCCCATATTTATTCACAATCTTTAAGGATTTCATACCTATAAATATCAAAATATTTGGGTTGATGCTATCATCCTCCATAATTCTACTGGAAACAATTTTAGTCACTACAATGTGGTCATATAATTATCTTCATAATTTAACCTTGCCACAAAAATGCTCTTTTTGTTTAATAATTAAATATGAAAAATCATATGATGACCATAAGTTAAATAACATTTGGGTTGATGTTATCATCCTCCATAATTCTACTGGAAACAATTTTAGTCACTACAATGTGGTCATATAATTATCTTCATAATTTAACCTTGCCACAAAAATGCTCTTTTTGTTTAATAATTAAATATGAAAAATCATATGATGACCATAAGTTAAATAACCAATTATCCTGGGACCAGCATCTTCATTCTTTGTAATAAATTGACCAATCTCTGTAAATAATTTTCTTCCTAAGAAAGCTATCAGGGGAGGAAAATATTTTGGCTGCCTAGGATATATTCTGTAAAAGTGTGCTAAAAGTTGTCAGGCCAAGTAGAGCACTTCACAGTTCACTTACAGATATAGGCTATATATTATATACATATATATATATATCTGTAGCTTTCTTAAAATGGAAAGCTACAGATAAAAATAACAAACACTCATGTATTTACCATACACAGTTAGCAAATATTAATATTTAAATATGCTTACTTCAGGCTTCCCTGGTGGCTCAAACAGTAAAGAACCTGCCTGTGATACGGGAGACCTGGATTCAGTCCCTGGATCGGGAAGATCCCTGCAGAAGGAAATGGCTACCCACTCCAGTATTCTTGTCTGGGAAATCCCATGGACAGAGGAGCCTGGTGGCTACAGCCCATGGGGTTACAAAGAGTCGGACATTACTAAGCGACTAACACTTACTTATGTTTACTTCAGCTCTGTTAATATAAAGCTTTCTTTATTGTTCATTTGTTTCTTACTGAGAAATAACCCATTACTGATAAAGTTAAAATTGCCATTGTACACTTAACATTGTCATGTTTCCCTTCCTCTTTACCCACATGCAATCTCTATCTTATGTTTAGCTTACACCTTCCTGTTCATATTTGTATTCTTTCTCTCTATGGAAATAGAGATGATTAAGACAGAGATAACGAGGTCCAACACATTGGCTATTTCATCATAATATATATGGTCTTCTTACTGTTTTCTCATTAGGTTTTTTTGTTGTTGTTGTTCTGACAGTATCAATACATGTAGATATACCTCTTTTAATTACAATAGTCTACTGGATTAACCAAAAAGTTTGTTCAGTTTTTTCCATACCATCTTACAGAAAATTGTTTAGCTTGTTAGAAAAATTTATTAAGGCAACACTTTGTAAAAGCATGGCATTAATATTAGGGAGAATATAGAAAATATCATACAAGTCCCTGCTGTGACCAAGTTGGTCTTCTGAGCAGCCCAAAATAACTTCAGGAAAAATAATATCAATAATAATAATGACTAAATTGTATTGAACTCTTACTGAGCTTTTATTGTCTTATTTGAGCTGAGAACTAGTACTTTTTTCAGCACTTTACTCTCCTAACTCATTTAATCCTCACAATAAGGTAAGAAAGCTAAGTTGAAGTTAGTGTGCTTTTAAGCACACTGCTAGAAAGTAGCAGCACTTTGTAGTTTCTCTGAATGAAAAAATGTGGACTGTTAGTCTTCTGTTCTCAACTGCACATGCTTAACCATAATTTTGAGTCAACAGGACATCCCTCTGGGTTCCTGACACTACCTGGGTCTGTATTTTGATTTATACTAATCTTATCATAGTTGTGGTCTTCACTGTAAGTCATTGCAGCTAAAGATTAAAAAATTCTTTCCCCTTAAATCTGCACCATCTCAACATGCTCCTCCTATATATTAAAAAGCAGTCACAATTAAATTCACTTTTAAACCTTTTAAAAATTTGATATGCTAGCTGATTCAAATTCATCTTAAATCATCCCTTTCTTTGAAAAGCTCATGAACACTTATTAACTTTTAAATGAAGAGTATATGTGATCTCCTATGTTTATATTAATAAACAAAAGTCCTAGGAGACTATAGAAGTTTCGTGGTTCAAAGTCTCATGGACAGTCAGAGGCAGAATTGTACTTTCACAGGATTTCTAGCTAAGCTTCTTGTTTGGTCTTCTATAAAATGCAGATGGAGATCGGACACCTCAGAAACTGAAAATTAGCTTAAATAATATTTAGCAAGTGATATAACGTTATCCTGGAGAAGGGAATGGCTACCCAATCCAGTATTCTTGCCTGGAGAATTCCATGGACAAAGGAGCCTGGTGGGCTACAGTCCATGGGGTCACAAAGAGTCAGACACTACTGAGCAACTAGCACAGACAGATAGTAATATCATTTCTTCAAAAAGAAGTTAAAATAATACTGCCCTCCCTCCCTGCTGCCCCGGACATAATTTGATTCTCTATATATGTTAATAGCAATAGAGAACTTCAATTTCAGAATATGCATAAATCCAGTGAAATCGAACCTTAAATACATTTATTTAAAATCTTATCTCCTTAAAATTTATAATCTTAGTTGAAGTTTTGTTTTGCTTGCATACATTTTCAAGGATTCTATCAAGCCTTGTTGTTGAAAAGCCCTAGCCACGTGACACAAGTGCCCTTGTGGCTAGCTGAGTGCACAGGGCATAAGGAGACTCCCCTCCAACCCCCGCTGGAATTCCAGGCCTCCACCTCTTTCTCTCTTCATCTAGGGATAAGGTTGCACTAAAGTAGTGGTTCTAAACCCACTGTTTCATCTAATCAGCGAAAATATCTACTTATCTAACTGCACAGCTTTTATTATAAGCCCATATAGTACAAGTCAGTTGTAAGGCAATAGACTACAACCTGAGGTCGCATGTAAAAGGCTTGCCTCTCTGAAAGAAAACCACTTCTCAGGCAGCGCTGAATAAAGATTATGCAGTGCTATATTTATTTATTTGATGCTTTACATAGAGTTTAGTGTCTTAAGAGCTGGACTGGAAATATCCTCTAAAAATACCCCAGAGTGCCCTAAAGAACTGGCGTAATTCATTCTGAGCTTTTAGTTATTTCTGGCCTCTTCAATTTACTTGGCTTTGGTCCTGATACTTAGTGCTTGATTCTATTTCTGGCTGACACAACAATATATAAATAGCCATAAACACAAAAGTTATTTTAAATCCACATCAGACCTGTAATTCAGTTCAACAAAAGCAGGAGTTTGTGGCATTCTGCCTTTAGATGCCTTTGTTATGCCGCATGTTAGAAGTATTTAGCATTAATCTAAGATATGTGGTAATGATGCTGAGGTCAAAATTAAACATAAGTTGTGGACATGAGCACTGGAGTATGAATCTCTACTCCTCCACTTACTAGCTGTGAGACCCTGGGTAAGAGACTTAACTTCTTTGTACCTCTGAGACAATAATGACACCTATTTCATAGGCTGTAAGGATCAAATGCAAAAATACATGTCAACTACATGGAAAAGCATCCTTCATATAGCTTGTATATAGTAAGAACTCAATCAACATCAAGCTGTAATACATGACAAATATTACAAGCTGAGCTATTTGTTGTTGTTTAGTCACTAAGTCGTGTCCAACTCTTTGCGACCCCATGAACCGTATGTAGCCCATGGGAATTCCTAGGCAAGAATACTGGAGTGGGTTGCCATCTCTCCAGGGGATCTCCCCACTCAGGAATAGAACTTGCATCTCCTGCATTGGCAGGTGGATTCTTTACCACTGAGCCACAGGGAAGTCCAAAACTATGCTCTGTAACACTTCTGATTTTTATAGCTTCTGTTTGCCAACAACGGAGCATGATTTGACTTGTAATACAACTAAATCTATGCTATAATGAGCTTTAGTTTGTACACACAAATGGCCTGCTGCTGCTGCTGCTAAGTCGCTTCAGTCGTGTCTGACTTTGTGCAACCCCATAGATGGCAGCCCACCGGGCTCCCCCATTCCTGGGATTCTCCAGGCAAGAATACTGGAGTGGGTTGCCACACAAATGGCCTAGATTATCAAATTACCATCAAAAATTTTAATTTAGGAAATATTAATTAATGTCCATTAAAATTTCTATTTTTTTGAATTAACATTTGTGTCAGTCTCTGGTTTTCAAAATCTCATAAAGTTATTTTTTCTCTATTGTTTTCTGGGACTCAACCTCCTCATTAGGCATTTTCTCATCCTAACATTAACAACATTCAAACCCCTCCTTTGTCATCAGTTTTGTTTCTTCTATAGGTCATCTCTTATGTTAGAAACAATATTTTTAAAAAGAAGAAAATCTAGAAGAATAGGTATGCAGTTTGGTTCTGCCCAGCTAGACTCTACTTAGCAGAATATGGCATGTTTTGACTAGGCATCCCTGATACACTTGCCAATTTTTCATTTGGTTCTGGGACTATTGATTCCCTGCCTGCCTCATTATCATCTATCACCCTTGTTCCTGAGAGTGGACACATTTTGAGGAATTATGCCTCCTGAGAACAAGTTCTCTCCCTCTTTTGTCAAGTGCCAAGAAAGGGTCTGTTGTGCGATGAGACTGCTAGAGAGAAAGGAGAAATATCTGTTGTGACTGTAAAATTATCAGAATGAAGCATGTGTAAATGACATCTGGAGTTGGACTCCTCAGAAGGAAACCATATTTATCAATTGGCAGGTCAGATTGTTTGAATCATCATTAGTACTTGATAGTTATAGAATAATTTGAGAGAAAACAGAACCATTTACACAAAAGACAGCAAGACCAGAATGCTTGGTAAGTTGTTTGTCTCAAGCCTGCTTTGATAGTGGCTTTGATAACCAGTTGGTCCCTTATATTCATAAATTTAACTTCACCTTCAATAAGGTTTTCTAGGCCCTCATCTTCCATGTGTTGGAACATGTAGCTATATAAAAGTGTGATGAGGTTTTCCTGTCCTCAATGAATATTGCCTCATAGATCTCAAAGATTGACAATTCAATGTGTGCTTCTGTGACCCAACTGAAATCATCTCTCTGAAATCATATCACACAGAGGTATAATTTTATCTATTTTAAAATCATATTGTGTACTTTTATAAGGAAGGAGGTTTATATCAATGAGTATGTCACCTCTAAAAGACCTGGTTTCTTAAAAACCTAAATTTGCTTTCCAAGTAAAATTTAAAAATAATACAAACACTTACGGTTACATTACATCTGTTGTCTTAGAATAATTATAGCTTCCCCTCTCATCTTCAAATGATGGATTTCATCCACTGTGGTTGCTCAATTATATGGTCACTATATTTATTTAACACTTGCTAGGTGTTATATGCAATTTACATGTATTAACTTGTTTAATCTTCATAACATCTCAATAAGGTAGGTGCTGTTGTTATCCCAACAACAAATCACAGCACAGAGTGGTTAGGAAAACTGCCTAAGGACAACAGAAGGAACTTGAACCCAAGCAGTCTGTTTCCATACATTTATGATCCTACCCTCTATGCTACTGTAGACTGTGTAAGTTTTGATACTTGTTTTTCTTCTCCTCTCTGTTTGTACTTTTAAATGACCCTTTGGTCATGAGGACAATTTCTGGGCATTCCCTAGAAACAAATCATATATGAACCAAAGGGGCCCAAATGCCTTGATACCTTGGGGTGTTTTGATCTAAACTTTCCAGAATGGTTGTCTGAATAAGGACTGTGGAGGATGGGGATGAGGGAGAAGGAAGGCCTAAGCACTATCATCAGTTCCCTTTTAGGAAACCAAGCTTTTATTCTCCTGGGACCATGCTGTAAAAAATGAGTTGTGGAAATGAGAAGAGAGGGTGAGCTGACATTTGGAATTTAGAGATGACTTAACTGCACAACAAAGAGAAAGATAAATCTTCATGTTTATGTAAAGATTATGACATCTGAGCTAAGAGAGCCTTCACTGCAAGAAGATGCTTTTAAAAGGGACTTAAAATAAAGGAAAAAGAGCTCAGTTCCCTCTCCCAGCACTGGAAGCCAAGACTATTTTTCTTAGCCACTGCCAAGATCCACCCAAATGTAGCAGGTCTGAGATCTTCAGTCACTTAAACCTGTGTAAAAAGATAGATTCACATCCAGGGACTTGTGTTAAGAGAACCTTTCAGTTTTTTTAAACTTGATCCAAGGAGAGAAGGCTGCAATTCTGTTTCACTGAAATCCTTGTCTTAGCCATTCCAACTCACATTTCCAGGCAGCTTTGGAAGTTTCTCTGAGGATACTCAAAAATCCAAGAAGTGCATGTGGTCCTCTCTTTTCATCAGCTTGAATTGAAGTCGCTCAGTCGTGTCTGACTCTTTGCTACCCCGTGGAGTATAGCCCACCAGGTTCCTCTGTCCATGGGATTTTCCAGGCAAGAATACTGGAGTGGGTTGCCATTTCCTTCTCCAGGGGATCTTCCCAACACAGGGATTGAACCCAGCTCTCCCGCATTGCAGGCAGATGCTTTAACCTCTGAGCTACCAGGGAAGACCATCAGCTTATATCTTCCCTAATTTCAACATATTGTTGGAATACAAAATGGTCCTCAGTATCAGCAAAATCACATCAATTTTGTCTTAAATATTTTTTAGACATAATTTGTTCATGCATCTATAGCTTTTTAGTTTCATTTTAAACAATTAATTTTTTAAAGTTTTTGAATAAATATTTTTTCTGTCTGATCTTTTTTTTCTTCTGGGCCACATCCCCTACAATTACTAGTAATAATATGCAAGCATTTGGAAACTTATTTTGGAATTCACACTTAGTTCTAAGTATTTTACTTCATACGTCAATATAATTATGATATCTCCAAGATCACCCCCAGGTTTGGTGATTTACTGGAAGGGCTCACAGAACTCAGCATATAGTCTTACTCACAGTTAAGATTTATTACAATAAAAGGATACAAAGAAGAATCAGCAAAAGGAAAGGGCATATGGGGTAAAGTCCAGTGGAAACCAGGCACAAGCATCCAGAGTCATCTGCTGATGGAAATACAAGGATATGCCTAGTTTCCTCAGAAATGAGTTATGACAACAAATGTGAGATACCGTCTACCAGTAAAGCTTGTTAGAATCAGCATCAGGGTTTCCATTTGAGGCTAGTCATGTAGGCACTCTTTGCCTGGCATGCACACAAATTCCAGACTCCCAGAAAGCAAGCAAGTGTTCAGCATAAACCATATTATTTGTACAAGCATTTATGGCATATCCAGTCACTCCAGTGAGGGAATGGGGGGAACTCTCCTGAAACCCAAGTTCCCAGATGCCAGTCAAAGGCCAACCTTGTAAGCAGGCCTTACTAATGATAGCAGTCAAGCTTGCTCTTTTCTGCACGTATTTTATAACCTGATTTTCCACAGATAAAAATAACTTAAAGAAATCACGTTATCTTCTCAAAACCATGCGTTTCTAGTTGGGCCAATCCCCAGTTATTCCAACTCCCTATCCAATAGTTTTTCCAGTAGATTACACAGCTGCTCAGAAAAGCACCTCCTATCCCAGAAACTGAAACTGATTTGAACAAATTGAAAGACTAATAATCAAGGATGCAGTTGTAGCTTTTTGTCATTTACATATGAACTAGAAATAATGATAGTCTCTAGATTAGCACTGAGAAGTCTGTGAGAACTTTCAGCAAGAATGGAAATCTATAATATATTCTGTTGAGTTCAGTAGCCACTATTAACATGTATGCATTGGGCTCTTGACATATGGTTAGAGTAACTAAATAAGCATTTAATTTTGTTTAATTTTTTTTAATTAATTAACTTATTTTAATTGGAGGATGGTTACTTTACAGTATTGTGGTGGGTTTTGCCATACATCAACATGAATCAGCCATGGGTGCACATGTGTCCCCCCTGTCCTAAATCGCCCTCCCACCTCCCTCCCCACCCCATCCCTCTGGGTTGTCCCAGAACACCAACTTTGAGTGCCGCGCTTCATGCACTGAACTTGCACCGGTCATCTACTTTACATATGGTAATATACATGTTTCAATGCTATGCTCTCAAATCATCCCACCCTCGCCTTTTCCCACATGATCCAAAAGTCTGTTCTTTACATCTGTGTCTCTTTTGCTATCTTGCATATAGGATTGTCATTAGCATCTTTCTAAATTCCATATATATGCATTAATATACTATATAGGTGTTTCTCTTTCTGACTTACTTCACCCTATATAACAGGCTCCAGTTCCATGCACCTCATTAGAACTGACTCAAACACATTCCTTCTTATAGCTGAGTAATATTCCATTGTGAATTTGTACCACAACTTCCTTATCCATTCATCTGCTTATGGACATCTAGGTTGCTCTTAATTTTAATCTTTTTTTAATTTTGTTTAATCTTACTTTGATTTTGTTTAATCTTATTTTAAAAAGCCACATGTGGCTAGTAGCTACGTACTGGAAACACAGTTCTACATAATTTAAGACTTACTGTATTAAAGCAAACTACAGTAAGTTCATAGATTATACAGAACACTAATGTTTCCTTCAGGTTTCTTGAGGGCCCTCCCAATACCACCATATGGTCTCTCAAAAGTCTTAATTTCTTGCTATCTTAATCCAAACCTAGGAGGTTTAACCAGAATAAAGAATATTCTAACACCACTGCATGGACTGTTTGTTTCTCTTGAGTCATTTAAAAAATAACCTACAGTCTGGAGATTGGTAATAGTCCATCTGCAGAAATGGCTCTGACTGATAGACGTCAGAAAAAGGAAAAGCAGGATATACACTGGTGCAAAATCAGTCCTCAGTGTTTAATATCAGTTCATGTGTTTTTAAAGTTTACTGGTAACTATTTTAGAAAAGAGGAAAAGGAGAAAGCAAGCACAATAGTTTTCCTTAAAAAGGTAACTAATGAAATAAATTATAAAATTTAACTTACTTCAAATATTATGTTTGGCATATAACCTTCATAATATTATATTCCAAAAATCCATTAGAAATTATTTTTGCATATGTATAAAACATAATAAAAATGAAAGCATATAAAGCAAGCAAGGTCAATTTTTAAATAAAGCGAAAGTTCTATTTTTGTTATCTGTGCCAGTATAAAAATCACAAGTTTTCATCAATGGGAACTAAAAACAAATTAGTGCCATCTTGTGGTGGCATCTACCACTCCTACCTTCTAAAAAAGGCTTCTAATGCTGTGATCTTAATCTCAGGCATGCCTTCAGACTTGGTCTCTGGATCAGTTTCAGAATGTACAAAAGAAAAACAAAATTGAAGAAGTGTATGTAGAGGGAAGGGCCTGGGATTGTCTACCTGAAGAGAAGTAAATACCAGAGTGAAAAAGATTTCTATGAAAAATAAAGAAATATTGGGAGTAGAGAAAAAATTTTTTTAATTCATCAGGTAAAGCTGGCAGCCTAAGGAAAAAATAAAATTGTACATAATGCAAGGTCTTTTTAAGGGAAAAGAAGGAAAACCTACATTAATAAATGTTTAACCTACTGGTACTAAGGTTGCTGATAAATGAAGGGAGTAACAATAAAAAGTGAATATATGACTAAATCTATTTTATTCTACCTGTTTTTAAAAGACTAAAAAACACTACCATGTGTAACATAGATAGCTAGTGGGACCCTTCTGTATAGCATAGCGGCTCAGTTCACTGCTCTGTGATGACCTAGATGGATAGGATGGTGGAGGGAGGCTTGGGGGGTGAATATATGATACATATAGCTGACTCATTTCATTATACAGCAGAAATTAACACAATATTATAAAGCAATATTACTAATATATTACTAAATATTACTAATATCACTAATATGAAAAGTGCTTTCTTGTTAATAAATGCAAAGTACCTTTCAGAATAGAAAATGGCATTTGAAACTAGGATGCTTGACTGCAGTGAGAGTCAGATGTGGTATTTGCCCATAGACGGATGAGAGTAGTTTATGGCACTAAAACACAGTGATCCATGACAAGTGTTAGGAAAACTAAGATAAAAACCAAAGAGTTTCTTATGGCAAGATTATTCAGAATCTTCAATATGTTCATATGCATTGTGAATACTCAAGAGTCAGATTTAAGTTTCATCATTTTCTAAACTTTTATGGGTAAAAAACCATTTTCCCCCTTTGGAGTATATCCAAGTACTAATGTTCTATAAGAACATTTTGTAAAACAATGTTCTTATTCAATAGTTCCAAATCCTTGTCACTGAAGAAGACTTTCAGCATCCTTTCTCGTTGCTCTACCTGAATACATTATCACTAGGGAAGCTGCTGTAAACCTAAACGAGAACCTGCCCTATTAAGTATGAGTTAGACATCACTTAATGTTACCAATACAGCCAATGACTTCTTTTAAACCTTTTACTTATAGCAGTGGGCTAATAAACCCATTCATAGCCTCTAGAAGTACTGACAGTCTTTTGCCAAAACAACTGACAAAATTAAGGAATATGGCAATGATTGTTGATTACATGACCACTGGTAATATAGGCACACTATATAAAGAGGTCTTTGTGGATAAAGAATTTGTATCACGGATTGTGTAACTGTACACCAAATTAGTTCACTTTACTCCTAGCCATAAACTAACATACATTTTCTAGTTTTCTTTAGTTTTGAATGCTATCCTCTGCCTAATATCTTACCAGTGAGATGTGAATGAAATAATGTACATAACTTCCAGGTTTGGCTCATAGACACCTTCTTTGTGGTCATATACTCTCTCTCTCTTTTCCTCAATTCTTCAGCAGGAATTAATGCCTAGAAAGACTTGGACATCATAGATTGAAAATGAGTCTTGTTCAGTGTGGACTCCTGAATAACTACATGGTACCGAGGCCACTCTCTACTACCACCATTCCTGATTGGACTTTATAGAAACAAAAAAGAAAGAACTATTATCAGTTACCAAGATCTCAGGTTTTTCTGCTTATAGCATCTGTATGTGTGTGTGTGTGTGTGTGTGTGTGTGTGTGTTAGTCACGCAGTTGTGTACAACTGTTTGAGACTCCATGGACTGTAGCCCACCAGGCTCCTCTGTTCACAGGATTCTCCAGGCAAGAATACTGGAGTGGGTTGCCAATTGGTGGCAGATCTTCTGCCATCCAGAAGATCTTCCCAACCCAGGGATTGAACCCAGGTCTCCTGCATTGCAGGTGGATTCTGTACTGTCTGAGCCACAAGCAAAGCCCACTTATAGCATCAAGCATTATTTTAACTATTGAAGGAGGACATAGAATTGTTTGTAATCAAAGACTTTGAGAAATTTGGCTATTTTCACTGTAAATTTTATGGCAGTACTTTCTTTTTTCTTTTTCATGAACTTCCATATCTTGCCTATTTATTTTTCATATATTTGGAAAACTAGTGAAAGAAATAATGCAAGTGGAATCAGAAAGCCTACCTTTAATCTCAGCCACTTGCTAGTCATTGATATTGAGTGTCACTTTTCCTGAACTGAATCATCTTTGACTCTGTGATTCCCTTTTGTGATACATGTTTAGCTTTCTCACCACCCCCATCCCCAAACACTCCCCTAATGCATCCCCTTGGAGAAGACTCTTGAGAGTCCCTTGGACTGCAAGGAGATCCAACCAGTCCATTCTGAAGGAGATCAACCCTGGGATTTCTTTGGAAGGAATGATGCTGAAGCTGAAACTCCAGTACTTTGGCCACCTCATGCGAAGAGTTGACTCATTGGAAAAGACTGTGATGCTGGGAGGGATTGGGGGCAGAAGGAGAAGGGGACGACCGAGGATGAGATGGCTGGATGGCATCACGGACTCGATGGACGTGAGTCTGAGTGAACTCCGGGAGATGATGATGAACAGGGAGGCCTGGCGTGCTGCGATTCATAGGGTCGCAAAGAGTCGGACATGACTGAGCGACTGAACTGAACTGAACTGAACTGTCTCTTATTCTGTCTTTCTCTAGTGCAACTTTCTAGTTCTGAATTTTGGCAACACAGTTTCACTATGTAATCATATTTTCTTGCTTTAGCTTGCTCTTTAAAATCACTGGTTGGTATGAAACTCCTCTATTGAAATTAACAATATTTAGTCCAAAGACATTTACTCTGTCTGGCTCCATGTCTGTTTCAGCCTCATCCAGGACAGGTCTCCTCACTAAGTTGTGACCATGTCCTTAGCATCCAATTAGGATACAACTTCAAGATATGATGCCAGGACTCAAGGCCAGGTTTTCTGTTACTGAGATAAACCATATACTGGGCAATAAAACCACAACAAATTTTAAAATAATTTAAATAATACACAATGTGTCCCTGACTATAATAGAATCAAACTAGAAATCAATAACTGCAAACCAATAGGAAAATCTCTAAACATGTGGAAATCAAGCAATACGTCTAAATAATTCATAGGTCAAAGACACAGTGTGACAGGAAAAAATTAAATGTGAAGTAAATGAAAATGAAAATACAACATATAAAATTAGTTGGGCTACAGCTAAAGCTACAGCACCAGGAAAGATGTTTCTAGCAGTAAATGCTTACATTAGAAATAAGCAAATATTGCAAGTCAATAATCTAAGTTCCAAACTCAAAAAAACTAGAAAAGAAAGAGCTATATAAAATGGAAATAAGCAGAAGGAAATATTAAAGGACAGAAATCAATGAAATTGAAAATAAGTAAAATGATAGAAATTTTCAATAAAACAAAACACTACCTACCTTTATTTAATCAAGAAAATTGCTAAACCTCTAGCAAGACTGACAAAATAGAAGATATAAATTACCAATATAAAAAATGAAATAGGAAATATCACAACAGAACCTGAAGTTACCAAAAGGGTAATAAGGGAATACTATGAAATACTTTGTGCTTGTAAATTTGACAACTTAGAAGAAATAAATTAATTCTTAAAAAAAATGCTACCAAAATTCATCCAAGATAAAATATATAATCTGAATAGTTTTATAACAAGCAGATAAATATACTTAATTTTAATTTAAAAGTTCTCAAGAAAGTAATCTCCAGCCCAGATGGTTTCACTGGAAAACTCTGTCAAACATTTCAAAAACAATTACACTAATTTCTCACAGTCTCTAGATTAGAAAACAGAAGGAAGAACACTTTTCAACTTGTTTTGTGAGAACAGTTTTACCATGATGCCAGAACCAAAACAAAACAAAAGTTATTGACCAATGTATATTATTAATTCAGACATAAACATTGTTAAACCATTAGCAAACCACATTCAATAATGCTGCTGCTGCTGCTGCTAAGTCTCTTCAGTCGTGTCCAACTCTGTGCAACCTCATACACGGCAGCCCACCAGGCTCCCCCATCCCTGGAATTCTCCAGGCAAGAACATTGGAGTGGGTTGCCATTTCTTTCTCCAATGCATGAAAGTGAAAAGTGAAAGTGAAGTCACTCAGTCCTGTCCAACTCTTCGTGACCCCATGGATTGCAGCCTACCAGGCTCCTCCACCCATGGGATTTTCCAGGCAAGAGTNTCCAGGCAAGAACATTGGAGTGGGTTGCCATTTCTTTCTCCAATGCATGAAAGTGAAAAGTGAAAGTGAAGTCACTCAGTCCTGTCCAACTCTTCGTGACCCCATGGATTGCAGCCTACCAGGCTCCTCCACCCATGGGATTTTCCAGGCAAGAGTACTGGTGTGGGTTGCCATTGCCTTTTCCTCAATAATACCTAGGAAGAATTATACACCATGAAATTTATTCCAACTCTTCAAGACTGGGTTCAACAACAACAATAACAAAAAGACTGGTTCAACAATCAAAAATTAATCAATAAAATCCATCATTACAACAAGCTAAATAAAGAAGTCATATGATCATATCAACTGATAAACTGATGCTGAAAAAAGCATTTGACAAAAACCAAAATCTATCCATCACAAAAACTCCCAGCAAATCAGGAATAAAGGAGAACTTCTTCAACTGACAAATAATATCTTAAAAACCTCCAATGTGCTTTATGGTGAAAGACTGAACGCTTTCCCCTAAAATTAGGAAGGTAGCGAGAATGCCTGTTTAACCACTTTATTCAACATAATATTGAAAATTCAAGTCACTGAAGTTAGGAAACATAGACTGTAAAAGAAGAAACAAAATATCCCTATCTGCATCTGGCATGACTGACTACATAGAAAATTCCAAAAATTGTCATACACACACACAGAAAAAAACTCATTTAACAAGGCTTCAGGTACAAAACCAACACAAACAAACAGTATACACATTTTTTATACTGACAGTGAGTATGAATAAATAAAAGTTAAAAAACGGAACGTTATTTACAATCACTCCAATGAAAATGAAATATTAGGTATATATTTAATAAACACATATAAGAGCTACATGTTGAAAATGATAAAATATTGATATAAGAAATAAAGAAATTAAACTAAATGCAGAGACATAGCATACTGAAAGATTCAACAGTAAAGATATCAGTTCTTGCAGGGAGAGATAGTGAGTTTTGGATGGACATGTCTACATTGCTGTATTTAAAATGGATAACGAACAAGGATCTACTGTATAACACAGGCAACTCTGCCTAATACTGTGTAACAACAACCTAAATGAGAAAAGAACTTGAAAAAAAGATACATGTATATGTATAACTGAATCACATTTCTGTACACTTGAAACTTACACAACATTGTTAATCAACTAAACTACAATATAAAATAAAAAGTTTTAAAATGTCATTTCTTCACAAATTGATCTACAGATTTCATGAAATTTCCATCAAAATCTCAACAAAGTTTTTCGTAGATGTAGTCAAGATTATTCTAAAATTTATATGAAAAGACACAGGCCCTAGAACAGATAAAACAGTTTTGATGAAGAATAAAGAGGGAGTGATCTATCTGACACTGAAGCTTACTATGCTGCAGTAATCATAACAGTATGGCATGGGTGGAGGCATAAACACATGTAAACTAATGAAACAGAACAGATAACTCAGAAATAATCCCACACAAATATTTCTAGTCTCTTCTATTCTATTGGTGGGAATGTAAATAATCCAACTACTCTAAAAATGTTAGACAATTTCAAATAAAGTGAAACATGCAATTATTATATGACCCAGCAATTCCACTCTTGAGCATTTATCCCACAGAAATGAAAAA
>SJYT01024721.1:83585-115631 GCA_006410635.1 Cephalophus harveyi
GTGTTGACCATCTGGTGATGTCCACGTGTAGAGTCTTCTCTTGTGTTGTTGGAAGAGGGTGTTTGCTATGACCAGTGCATTTTCTTGGCAAAACTCTATTAGTCTTTGCCCTGCTTCATTCCGCATTCCAAGGCCAAATTTGCCTGTTACTCCAGGTGTTTCTTGACTTCCTACTTTAGCATTCCAGTCCCCTATAATGAAAAGGACATTTTTTTTGGGTGTTAGTTCTAAAAGGTCTTGTAGGTCTTCATAAAACCATTCAACTTCAGCTTCTTCAGCATTACTGGTTGGGGCATAGACTTGGATAACTGTGATGTTGAATGGTTTGCCTTGGAGATGAACAGAGATCATTCTGTCATTTTTGAGATTGCATCCAAGTACTACATTTCGGACTTTTGTTGACCATGATGGCTACTCCATTTCTTCTGAGGGATTCCTGTCCACAGTAGTAGATATAATGGTCATCTGAGTCAAATTCACATTCCAGTCCATTTTAGTTTGCTGATTCCTGGAATGTTGACATTCACCCTTGCCATCTCTTGTTTGACCACTTCCAATTTGCCTTGATTCATGGACCTGACATTCCAGGTTCCTATACAATATTGCTCTTTACAGCATCGGATCTTAATTCTATCACCAGTCACATGCACAACTGGGTATTGTTTTTGCTTTGGCTCCATCCCTTCATTCTTTCTGTAGTTATTTCTCCTCTGATCTCCAGTAGCATATTGGGCACCTAATAACCTGAGGAGTTCCTCTTTTGGTATCCTATCATATTGCCTTTTCATACTGTCCATGGGGGTCTCTCTGTAGAAAATCCTAAAAATTCCAAAACAAAACAAGACAAACCCTATAGAATTAATAAGCAAATTCAGCAAAGTTGCAGGATATAAAATCACTATATAAAAATCAGTTGCATTTCTATACACTAAAATGAACTATCTAAGAAATTAAGAAAACAATTCCATTTACAAGAGCATCAAAACAATAATATACTCAGAAATAACTCTTATCAAGAAAGTAAAACATTAGTACACTAGAAACTACAAAGTATTGCTGGAGGGATTAAATAAGACCAAATACATGAAAAGAATTTGGGGTTAATGGATTGGAAAACAACATATTAAGACATCCATTATACTCGAAGTTATCTACAGATCTAACACGATCTCTTTCAAAATTCCAAAAACATTTTTTGTAAAAATGGAAAGAAACACAAGGGAAAATCTTCTTGATATATTGGACACAGCAACTATTTCTTGGATACGGTACCAAAAGCACAGGCAACAAAAGTAACTTTAAACCTTTTTTGCAGCAAAAGATAAAATTAACAGACTAAAAGACAACCTATGTAATTAGTAGCAGAAAATACTTGCAAATCATATGTATCTGATAAGGAGATAAGATCAAGAATATTGAAAGAACTACAACTCAAGAATAAAAAATCAACAACACAATTAAAGAATCAGAAAAGAACTTGGCATTTCTTCAAAGATTACAGATGAATGATCAGTAAACATATGAAAAGATATTTAACACAATAAAACATCAGAAAAATGAAAATTACTATACAACGAGATATCATTTTGTACCAGTTGGGAGGGAAGACTACATTCAAAAAAGCAAAACAATAAATAATAAAATGAGGATGAGGAAAAACTGAAACCCTTATACACTGTTGGTGGAATTGCAAAGCAGTGCAACTGCTATGGAAAACAGTATGGAGGACCTCAAAAATTAAAAATAGGACTACTATGTGGTTCAGCAATCCCACTTTTGAATATACATTGAAAAGAATGAAAAGTCATAAAGAAATATTTGCACAGATCCATGTTCACAGCACTATTCACAATAGTGAAGAGGTAGAAGCAACCCAAATGTCCACTGAGGGATAAATGGATTAAACAAAATTTCGTATATAAATGCAATGGAATATTATTCAGCCAAAAATAAAAAATAAATCCTATTTAATGTTACAATATAGGTGAACTTTGAAGATACTATGCTAAGTAGAATAAACCAATTCAGTTCAGTTCAGTTCAGTCGCTCAGTCGTGTCCAACTCTTTGCGACCCCATGAATTGCAGCACACCAGGCCTCCCTGTCCACCACCAACTCCCTGAGTTTACCCAGACTCATGTCCATCGAGTTGGTGATGCCATCCAGCCATCTCATCCTCTGTCGTCCCCCTTTTCCTCCTGTCCTCAATCCCTCCCAGCATCAGAGTCTTTTCCAATGAGTCAACTCTTCGCATGAGGTGGCCAAAGTACTGGAGTTTCAGCTACAGCATCATTCCTTCCAATGAACACCCAGGACTGATCTCCCTTAGAATGGACTGGTTGGATCTCCTTGCAGTCCAAGGGACTCTTCAAGAGTCTTCTCCAACACCACAGTTCAAAAGCATCAATTCTTTGGCACTCAGCCTTCTTCACAGTCCAACTCTCACATCCATACATGACCACAGGAAAAACCATAGCCTTGACTAGATGGATCTTTGTTGGCAGAGTAATGTCTCTGCTTTTGAACATGCTATCTAGGTTGGTCATAACTTTCCTTCCAAGGAGTAAGCATCTTTTAGTTTCATCGCTGCAATCACAATCTGTAGTGATTTTGGAGCCCCCCAAAATAAAGTCTGACACTGTTTCCACTGTTTCCCCATCTATTTCCCATGAAGTGATGGGACCAGATGCCATGATCTTCGTTTTCTGAATGTTGAGCTTTAAGCCAACTTCTTCACTCTGCTCTTTCACTCTCATCAAGAGGCTTTTTAGTTCCTCTTCACTTTCTGCCATAAGGGTGGTGTCATCTGCATATCTGAGGTTATTGATATTTCTCCCAGGAATCTTGATTCCAGCTTGTGTTTCTTCCAGCCCAGCGTTCCTCATGATGTACTCTGCATAGAAGTTAAATAAGCAGGGTGACAATATACAGCCTTGAAGTACTCCTTTTCTGATTTGGAACCAGTCTGTTGTTTCATGTCCAGTTCTAACTGTTGCTTCCTGACCTGCATACAGGTTTCTCACGAGGCAGGCCAGGTGGTCTGGTATTCCCATCTCTTTCAGAAATTTCCACAGTTTATTGTGATCCACACAGTCAAAGGCTTTGGCATAGTATATAAAGCAGAAATAGATGTTTTTCTGGAAATCTCTTGCTTTTTCCATGGTCCAGCAGAAGCTGGCAATTTGATCTCTGGTTCCTCTGCCTTTTCTAAAACCAGCTTGAACATCAGGAAGTTCACAGTTCACATATTGCTGAAGCCTGGCTTGGAAGGTTTTGAGGATTACTTTACTAGCGTGTGAGATGAGTGCAATTGTGCGGTAGTCTGAGCATTCTTTGACATTGCCTTTCTTTGGGATTGGAATGAAAACTGACCTTTTCCAGTCCTGTGGACACTGCTGAGTTTTCCAAATTTGCTGGCATACTGAGTGCAGCACTTTGACAGCATCATCTTTCAGGATTTGAAATAGCTCAACTGGAATTCCATCACCTCCACTAGCTTTGTTCATAGTGATGCTTTCTAAGGCCCACTTGACTTCACATTCCAGGATGTCAGTCTCTAGGTGAGTGATCGCACCATCATGATTATCTGGGTAGTGAAGATCCTTTTTGTAAGTTCTTCTGTGTATTCTTGCCATCTCTTCTTACAAAAGGACAAATGCTACATGATTTCACTTATATGAGGTATCCAAACCAGTCAGACTGATACAAACAGAAAGTAGAATGATGGTTACTAGGAGTTGTGGAGAGGAGGAAAAGGGGAGTTGTATAATGGATATAGAATTTGAGATATGTGAAATGAAAAAGTTCTGAAGATCTATTTCAAAACAATATGAATATACTATGAATATACTATAATATACTAATGAACTGTAAACTTAAAAATGGCTAAGATGGTAAAATCTATGTTATGTGCTTTCTATCACAATTTAACAAAATAAAACTGAGACAGTCCCAGGCAAACTGGAGCAAGTTGTTCACCCTAGCACCATCACTCAACAAAAGGAACATTGTTGTAATTCCATATTAGGAATAATGAATCCTCCTGCTTCTTAGGCTTAAAGAAAACTGTTCTCCTGCAAACTTGAACATAGTACATTTTTCTTTAGTCCTCCAAGACAGGTGGACACAAGATTAAGGGAGACTTAAATGAAACTTAGAATCAAAAGATTGAGGCTCTTACATTTAGATCTTAATCCATTTTGAGTTTATTTTTGTGTATGGTGTTAGAAAGTATTCTAGTTTCATTCTTTTACAGGTGGTTGACCAGTTTTCGCAGCACCACTTGTTAAAGAAATTGTCTTTTCTCCATTGTATTTTTTTTAGAGACTTAAATGAAACTTAGAATCAAAAGATTGAGGCTCTTACATTTAGATCTTAATCCATTTTGAGTTTATTTTTGTGTATGGTGTTAGAAAGTATTCTAGTTTCATTCTTTTACAGGTGGTTGACCAGTTTTCGCAGCACCACTTGTTAAAGAAATTGTCTTTTCTCCATTGTATTTTTTTTCCTCCTTTTTCAAAGATAAGGTGTCCACAGGTACATGGATTTATCTCTGGGCTTTCTATATTGTTCCAGCGATGTATATTTCTGTCTTTGTGCCAGTACCATATTGTCTTGATGAATGTAGAATTGTAGCATAGTCTGAGGTCAGGCAGATTGATTCCTCCAGTTCCATTCTTCTTTCTCAAGACTGCTTTAGCTATTCAATTAAAGATCTAAATATAAGACCAGAAACTATAAAACTCCTAGAGGAAAATACAGGCAAAACACTCTCTGACATAAATCACAGCGAGATCCTCTATGACACACCCCCTATAATAATGGAAATAAAAGCAAAAATAAGCAAATGGGACCTAATTATACTTAAAAGCTTTTGCACAATGAAAGAAACTATAAGCAAGGTGAAAAGACTGCTTCAGAATGGGAGAAAAATAACAGCAAACCAACCAACTTACAAACAATTAATCTCAAAAATATGCAAGCAGCTCATCCAGCTCAATACCAGAAAAATAAATGACCCAATCAAAAAATGGGCCAAAGAACTAAACAGACATATCTCCAAAGAAGACACACAGATGGCTAACAAACACATGAAAAGATGCTCAACATCATTCATTATCAGAGAAATGCAAATCAAAACCACAAAGAGGTACCATCTCATGCTGCTTAGAATGGCTGCTATCAAAAAATCTACAAACAATAAATGCTGGAGAGAGTGTGGAGAAAAGGGAATCCTCTTAACACTGTTGGTGGGAATGCAAACTAGTACAGCCACTATGGAGAACAGTGTGGAGATTCCTTAAAAGATTGGAAATGGGACTGCCATATGACCCAGCAATCCCACTGCTGGGCATACACACCAAGGAAACCAGAATTGAAAGAGACATGTGTACCCCAATGTTCATCGCAGCACTGTTTATAATAGCCAGGACATGGAAGCAACCTAGATATCCATCAGCAGACAAATGGATAAGAAAGTTGTGGTATATATACACAATGCAATATTAATCACCTATTAAAAAGAATGTATTTGCACCAGTTCTAATGAGGTGGATGAAACTGGAGCCTATTATACAGAGTGAAGTAAGCCAGAAAGAAAAACACCAATACAGTATATTAATGCATATATATGGAATTTAGAAAGATGGTAACCATGACCCTATATGCAAGACAGCAAAAGAGACACAGATATAAATAACAGGCTTTTGAACTCCGTCGGATAAGGTGACGGTGGGATGATTGAAGAGAATAGCATTGAAACATGTATATTACCATATGTGAAATAGATGACCAGTCCAAGCTTGATGCATGAAACAGGGCACTCAAAGCCGGTGCACTGGGATGACCCAGAGGGATGGGATGGGGAAGGAGGTGGGAGGGGAGGTCAGGGTGGGGGACACGTGTACACCTGTGGTTGATTCATGTCAATGTATGGCAAAAACTACCATAATATTGTAAAGTAATTAGCCTCCAATTAAAGTAACTAAATTAAAAAAGATTGAGACTCTGCACATGCAGTATCCCTGAAATGCATAAGGATGGGACACCCGAAGTGATCACCAAAGAGCGAGATATCTAATGAGACTGACTGTTTCATTTTTCATTGTTGGGCAGTGTCAGGGTTTGTCACTCAGTCATGAGACCCCATTGACTGTAGCCCACCAGGCTCCTTTGTTCATGGGATTTTCTAGGCCAGAATACTGGATGGGTAGCCATTTCCTTCTCCAGGGGCTCTTTCCAATCCAGGGATTGAACCTAGGTCTCCTGTGTTGCAGGTAGATTCTTTACTGCCTGAGCCACCAAGGCAGATAATTATTGGTTATGTCCTTATTTGAAAATACACAATAGAAATAAGGATAATGTTACTAAAAGACTAGTGTCACTATTCGTAACAGTCAACAACTGGAAACAACTCAAATGACTAGTATCGGTAAAATGGCTAATGTATATTCCTATAATGGAATATTCTATGAGAATATTGAGACCAAATTGTTACAGAAGAATTTCAAATAGTGCTGAGGAAAAGCAGCCAGACATGAAAGAAAGCCTATTATTCCTTTTATATACAAGTTCAAAATAAGAAAAAACTATCATGATAAAAGGTGAAACAATAATTAGATGGTAAATACTGGAATGGGTTACAAGGGGAGACCTCTCTGGTTCTAGTAATGCTCCATTTATATTTTGGGGTGTAGTTATGTGTTTTTATTACTGAAAATCCACCAAGCAATATATATTTATGGTTTTTTGCACTTTTCTCTATGCATGCTATGTTTTAATAAAAATTTCTCTTAAAAAGCTAGAGAGGAAAGACGTAAAAAAAGAAAAATGAAAACCCACTATCACCACATCTTTAGGAATGTCTTAATTACTGCAGTCTGGTCTGCAGGGATGTGAGGAACTGAGAGTTAGCCGGTGTGTCCACACTTGGGTCTGGGGTCAAAAAGAGAAAAGTGTTCTCTTCAAACCAGGGTTGAACAACTGCCCAATTTAAAGGTGAATGCTGGAGCCAAAACTGTGCAAGCAGCTACCCCTTCCCAAGTTGCAGCTCTCACTCTACAGACTTTCTTGGAGCCTTAGTGATTAACGTCCCTGCCTTATCTACTTGACAAATATTTGCTTTAAGATATAGAAAGAATATATCTATATCTTGAAAAAATTTTCTTCATAAGGGTTTCTTCACATCTACCTCTAGATAGAATGATTGTCCCTAAATTCTCTCTTGCAGCTTCCAGCACAAATGAGAATAGCTTCCATGGACCTCAGAGCACATTTTCCAAGACACACCACATAGGACACAGCGGAATGAACAAACTGGACTCCTCCCATTCCTCCCCGACCACATCCTATGACAAAAACCACCCCATTGTACCTTCTCTTTTGTCTACATTTTCCTTTCACATACCTTAAAATAATTGGACCATAGAATGAATTAATCACTTTCCAAATTTCCTGTTCTTAAAAAATTAAAAAGTATGGTTTTAATCAGAAAGAACAAAAGAAAAAACTTTCTAATTCTTTCAGAAGTTGAATATGACTTAAGAATTCCTTATGATCAAATTCTACACGCAGAAAAATTATTCCTTCAGGGTTTGTGTTCTGTATCCTCTGAATCAGGTTAGGATTAATGGCTAGTGTTTTTTTCTTAACCCTATGGAATCATTCTTTTGAAAATGAAATGCTATTAGAACACTACTAGCAAGATCCCAGGCAGGGACTTTTGAAATTTCATGCTGTTGATTTATTTATCTACTGTGATATTCCCAGCACATTGATCTCTTTAGCAGTTCCTAAAGCAAACCATACTTATTAAAATATTCCTTTGTCTTTGCACACATTGTTCTCTTTGCCTGAAATATCATTCCTCTTTCCTTATCTTCCCACCTTTCTCGTTCTAGCAAAATTCTTCCCTTATTTAAAGTAGCAGAGTGTTTTTGTTCAGTCACTAAGCTATGTCTCACTCTTTGCAACCCCATGGCCCTCAGGCTTCCCTGTCCTTTCCTGTCTCCCAGAATTTGCTCAAACTTATGTCCATTGAGTGGAGAAGGCAATGGCACCCCCACTCCAGTACTCTTGCCTGGAAAATTCCATGGATGGAGGAACCTGGTAGGCTGCAGTCCATGGAGTCGCGAAGAGTCGGACACGACTGAGCGACTTCACTTTCATGTTTCACTTTCATGCATTGGAGAAGGAAATGGCAACTCACTCCAGTGTTCTTGCCTAGAGAATCCCAGGGATAGGGGAGCCTGGTGGGCTGCCGTCTATGGGGTCACACAGAGTCGGACATGACTGAAGCGATTTAGCAGCAGCAGCAGCAGCATGTCCATTGAGTCGGTAATACCATCCAACATTCTCATCTTCTGTTGCCCTCAGTTCCTCGTGCTCTCAATCCTTCCCAGCATTAGGATCTTTTCCAATGAATCATTTCTTCCCATCAGAGGGCAAAGTATTGAAGCCTCAGCTTCAGCATCAGTCCTTCCAATGAATATTTGGGGTTGATTTCTTTTAGGATGGACTAGTTTGATCTTCCCATCCAAGAGTCTTCTTCAGCACAATAATCTGAAAGCATCAATTCTTCAGCACTCAGCCTTATTTATGATCCAGCTCTCACATCCATACATGACTACTAGAAAAACCATAGCTTTGACTATATGGACTTTTGCTGGTAAAGTGATGTCTCTGCTTTTTAATATGCTGTCTAGGTTTGTCATGGCTTTTCTTCTAAGGAGCAAAGGTCTTTGAATTGCATGGCTGCAATCACCATGTGCAGTGATTTTGGAGCCCAGGAAAAGAAAATCTGTCACTGTTTCCACTTTTTCCCCATATATTTGCCATGAAGTGATGGGCCCAGATACCATAATCTTAGATTTTTAAATGTTGAATTTTAAGCCAGATTTTTCACTCTCCTCATATACCCTCAGGAAGATTTTTAGTTCCTCTTCATTTTCTGTCATTAGAGTGGTATCTTCTGCATATCTCAGGTTGTTGATATTTCTCCTAGTAATCTTGATTCTAGCTTGTGAGTATCCAGCCTGGCATTTTGCATAATGTCAGTTCAGTTCAGTTGCTCAGTTATGTCTGACTCTTTGCGATCCCATGGACTGCAGCATGCCAGGCTTCCCTGTCCATCACCAACTCCCAAAGCTTACTCAGACTCATGTCCATCGAGTCAGTGATGCCATCCAACCATCTCATCCTCTGTCATACCCTTCTCATCCTGCCTTCAATCCTTCACAGCATCAGGGTCTTTTCCAAGGATTCACTTCTTCGCATCTGGTGGCCATAGTATTGGAGTTTCAATTTCAGCATCAGTCCTTCCAATGAATATTTAGGGCTAATTTCCTTTAGGATGGACTGGTTGGATCTCCTTGCAGTCCAAGGGACTCTCAAGAGTCTTCTCCAACACCACAGTTCAAAAGCATCAATTGTTCAGTGCTCAGCTTTCTTTATAGTCCAACTCTCACATTCATAATGACTACTGGAAAAACCATAGCTTTGACTAGATGGACCTTTGTTGGCAAAATAATGTCTCTGCCTTTTAATATGCTGTCTAGGTTGGTCATAACTTTTCTTCCAAGGAGCAAGCATCTTTTAATTTCATGGCTGTAGTCACCATCTGGAGTGATTTTGGAGCCCAAAAAAATAAAGTCTCTCACTGTTTCCATTGTTTCCCAATCTATTTGCCATGAAGTGATGGGACCAGATGCCATGATCTTAGTTTTCTGAATGTTGAGCTTTAAGGCAACTGTTTCACTCTCCTCTTTCACTTTCATTAAGAGGTTCTTCTTCTTCACTTTCTGCCATAAGAGTGGTGTCATCTGCATATCTGAGGTTATTGATATGTCTCCCAGCAATCTTGATTCCAGCTTCTGCTTCATCCAGCCCCACATTTCACATGATGTACTCTGCATATAAGTTAAATAAGCAGGGTGACAATATACAGCCTTGATGTAATCCTTTCCCACTTTGAAATCAGTCTGTTGCTGCATTTCCAGTTCTAACTGTTGCTTCTTGACCTGCAAACAGATTTCTCAGGAGGCAGTTAAGGTGGTCTGGTATTCCGTTCTCTTTAAGAATTTTCCATAGTTTATTGTGATCCACACAGTCAAAGGCTTTGCATAGTCAATAAAGCAGAAGTAGATATTTTTCTGGAACTCTATTGTTTTTTTGACGATCCCACAGATGTTGGCAATTTGATCTCTAGTTCCTCTGCCTTTTCTAAAACCAGCTTGAACATCTGGAAGTTCACAGTTCACATACTGTTGAAGTCTGGCTTGGAGAATTTGGACCATTACTTTGCTAGCAACGTGAATTTAGAGGAACTGTGTGGTAGTTTGAGCATTCTTTAGCATTGCCTTTCTTTGAAATGAAAACTGACCTTTTCTAGTCCTGTGGTCACTGCTGAGTTTTCCAAATTTGCTGACATATTGAGTACCCAAATCAGATTGATTGTATTCTTTGCAGCTGAAGACGGAGAAGCTCTATATAGTCAGCAAACACAAGACCTGGAGTTGACTATGGCTCAGATCATGAGCTCCTTATTGAAAATTTTAGTCTTAAATTGAAGAAAGTAGGGAAGCCACTAGGCCATTCAGGTATGACCAATATGATTTTTTATTATTATACAGTGGAGGTGACAAAGAGGTTCAAAGGATTAGATCTCGTAGACAGAGTGCCTGAAGGGCTGTGGATGGAGGTTTGCAAAACTGTACACAAGGTGGTGATCAAAACCATCCCAAGAAAAAGAAATGAGAGAAGGCAAATTGGTTGTCTGAAGAGGCCTTACAAATAGCTGAAAAGAAGAGAAAAGAAGAGAAGTGAAAGACAAAGGAGAAAGGGAAAGGTATATCTAACTGAATGCAGAGTTCCAAAGAACAGCAAGAAAAGATAAGAAAGTTTCCTAAGTGAACAATGCAAAGAAAGAGAGGAAAACAATAGAATGAAAAGGACTAAAGATCTCTTCAAGAAAATTTGAGATATGATGGGAATATTTCATGCAAAATAACGAGCACAATAAAGGAGAGAAATGGAGGACCTAACAGAAACAGAAGAGATTAAGAAGAGATGGTAAGAATACACAGAAGAACTGTACAAAAAACATCTTAATGACTCAGATAACCACAATGGTTATGACCCAGATACCACCTAGAGCTAGACATCCTGGAGTGTGAATTCAAGTGGGCCTTAGGAAGCATTACTACCAACAAAGCTAGGGGAGGTAATAGAATTCCTGCTGAGCTATTTAAAATCCTAAAACTAGCACACTAGGTGATATTTCAGAGTCGGACACGACTGAAGCAACTTAGCAGTAGCAGCAACAGGTGATATTTAATCCGAGCCTCCTTTTCTGACCATACTCTTTATGATACCACATTTGATTTGAATATCTGTCTCAGTGCTTTCATTGGACCAGGTGCATACATCTATTGTAAAACAATTTTTCTGTAACATCTCTCAGTTCAGTTCAGTTCGGTCATTCAGTCATGTCTGACTCTTTGAGACCCCATGGACTGCAGCACGCCAGACCTCCCTGTCCATCATCACCTTCCAGAGTCTACTCAAATTCATGTCCACTGAGTTGGTGATGCCATCCAACTATCTCATCCTCTGTCATCCCCTTCTCCTGCCTTCAGTATTTCCAAGCATCAGGGTCTTTGCAAATGAGTCAGTTCTTCACATGAGGTGGTCAAAGTATTGGAGTTTCAGCTTCAGCATCAGTCCTTCCAATGAAAATTGACGACTATTTTCCTTTAGGATGGACTGGTTGGCTCTCCTTGCAATCCAAGGGACTCTCAAGAGTCTTCTCCAACACCACAGTTCAAAAGCATCAATCTTTCAGCACTCAGCTTTCTTTATAGTCCAACTCTCACATTCATAATGCTGCTGCTGCTAAGTCGCTTCAGTCGTGTCCGACTCTGTGCGACCCCATAGATGGCAGCCCACCAGGCTCCCCTGTGACTACTGGAAAACCATAGCTTTGACTAGATGGACCTTTGTTGGCAAACTAATGTCTCTGCTTTTGAATATGCTATCTAGGTTGGTCATAACTTTTCTTCCAAGGAGCAAGCATCTTTTAATTTCATGGCTGCAGTCACCATCTGCAGTGATTTCAGAGCCCCCCAAAATAAAGTCTCAAGTTCACGTATTGCTGAAGCCTGGCTTGGAGACTATCGAGCATTATGTTACTAGTGTGTGAGATGAGTGCAATTGTGCGGTAGTTCTTTGGCATTGCCTTTCTTTGGGACTGGAATGAAACTGACCTTTTCCAGTCCTGTGGCCACTGCTGAGTTTTCCAAATTTGCTGGCATACTGAGTGCAGTACTTTCACAGCATCATCTTCAAGGATTTGAAATAGCTCAACTGGAATCCCATCACCTCCACTAGCTTTGTACAGATGCCTCCTAAGACCCACTTGACTTCACATTCCAGGATGTCAGGCTCTAGGTGAGTGATCACACCATCATGATTATCTGGGTCATGAAGATCTTTTTTGTATAGTTCTTCTGTATATTCTTGCCACCTCTTCTTAATATCTTCTGCTTCTGTTAGGTCCATACACAGGGACAGGGGCTCTGGATACAGTAGCATATGTCCTCTTGGAGGAGGTTCCATTAACCCCACCATAGAGCTGCCAGACCTTACACAGGACTGGGAAATAGACTCTTGGAGCACATAAACAGAACCTTGTGTGCACCAGGACTCAGGAGGAAGGAGCAGTGACCCCACAAGAGACTGACACAGACTTGCCTTTGCGTGTCTAGGAGTCTCTAGAGGAGACTTGGGTTGGTAGTAGCCTGCAGCAGGGCTAGGGGCACTTAGTGTAGCAGTACATGCATGGGATCTTTTGAAGGAGGTCACCATTATCTTCATTACCTCCACCATAGTTTGGTCCAGGTAAATAGTAAGGAGGGAACAAAGCTCCACCCATCAACAGAAAATTGGTTTAACGATTTACTGAGCTTGGCCCCACCCATCAGAACAAGACCCAGTTTCCCCCTCAATCAGTCTCTCCCATCAGGAAGTTTCCAAAAGCCTCTTATCCTTCTCCATCAGAGGGCAGATAGACTGAAAACCACAATCACAGAAAACTAACCAGTCTAATCACAGGGACCACAGCCTTGTCTAACTCAGTGAAACTATGAGCCATGCTGTGCAGGGCCACCCAAGACAGATGGGTCATGGTGGAGAGTTCTGACAAAATGTGGTCCACTGGAGAAGGGAATGGTAAACCACTTCAATATTCTTGCCTTGAGAACCCCATGAACAATATGAAAAGGCAAAAAATAGGAACTGAAAGATGAACTTCCCAGGTCATTAGGTGCCAATATGCTACTGGAGATCAGTGGAGAAATAACTCCAGAAAGAATGAAGAGACAGAGCCAAAGTAAAAACAGCACCCAGTTGTGGATGTGACTGGTGATGGAAGCAAGGTCCAATGCCGTAAAGAGCAATACTGCACAGGAACCTGGAATGTTAGGTCCATGAATTAAGGCAAATTGGAAGTGGTCAAACAGGAGATGACAAGAGTGAACATCGACATTTTAGGCATCAGCGAACTAAAATGGACTGGAATGGGTGAATTTAACTCAGATGACCTGAGTTATATCTACTACTACTACTATTACATATACTACTGTGGGCAAGAATCCCTCAGAAGAAATGGAGTAGTATCATAGTAAACAAAAGAGTCCGAAATGCAGCACTTGGATGCAGTCTCAAAAATGACAGAATGAGCTGTTTGTTTCTAAGACAAACCATTCAATATCATGGTAATCCAAGTCTATGTCCCAACCAGTAATGCTGAAGAAGCTAAAGTTGAACAGTTCTATGAAGATCTACAAGACCTTCTAGAACTAACACCCAAAAAAGATGTCCTTTTCATTATGAGGTGAGGTGAAGTCGCTCAGTCAACAAATAGCTGTGATAAGAAGAGAAGCAAAAAACAAAGGAGAAAAGAAAAGATACCCGTTTGAATGCAGAGTTCCAAAGAATAGCAAGGAGAGATAAGAAAGCCTTCTTTGGTGATCAGTACAAAGAAATAGAAGAAACCAATAGGACAGAAAAAACTAGAGATTTCTTCAAGAGAATTAGAGATACCAAGGGGATATTCATGCAAAGATGGGCTCAGTGAAGGACAGAAATGGTAACATCACTATCTGCTTACTATTGTTTTCAATTGTTGATAAACTCCAGGGCAGATACAAAGGCACTATCTTTCTTATGCCCTCAAAAGCTAGAATTCACTCAGTGGTTTGACACTGTAGTCTTTAAGACATTTTTATTGAGTGACATGAAAGAGTACTACTGCTGCTGCTGCTGCTGCTAAGTCGCTTCAGTCGTGTCCGACTCTGTGCGACCCCATAGACAGGAGCCCAACAGGCTCCCCTGTCCCTGGGATTCTCCAGGCAAGAACACTGGAGTGGGTTGCCATTTCCTTCTCCATTGTGTGAAAGCGAAAAGTGAAAGTGAAGTCGCTCAGTCGCATCCGACTTCTAGCGACCCCATGGACTGCAGCCTACCAGGCTCCTCCATCCATGGGATTTTCCAGGCAAGAGTACTGGAGTGGCTTGCCATTGCCTTCTCCGGAAAGAGTACTAACAAATTACAAAACAAGAACCTAAAGAAATTGAAGACAAACCACAGAAAAAAGTTATAAAGAATTATTATACTAGTTCAATAGCTTTTCCCTCCATAGTAGACTGGAATTGTGATTTTTATATTGTATACAAATTACATAATTATTTTTCGCATCTTTTTCTTGGAGAAAAATTTCTCCAAGTTTAATTTAAAGCATAATTTTCTGGAATTCAACCACATAAACATGTTTTGAAAACTAAGACCCTCTTTCATTTTTTATTTCATCAACTCTTATCCTGGGCATTTTCTTCTGACTTGAGCTGCTTCTATAACCTTTTAATATATAAAAAGTGATAGAAACAATGAGACACTTTAACCATGGAACTCATACTTCTCATAAGAAGACATATTCTAGTTATCAGCCTCAACTAAAAAGTATTAATACTAGGAAAAAGTCTTCCATTTATATTTAAGTAATATCATGCTCAGAAGTTTGCCTCAGATTCTTTAAAAGCATTTCTTCCTGAATGCCATCTGGCATCTGCCCCTCACTCCCAACCCTCAAGCCACGCATTTCACACTTTCATTCACCCCTTTCACTATTTATGCAGAGAACTCAAACCAAATGTCATTTCCTCTGAGAAACCTCCCCCGATACCAACCTCATCATAGTTCCCAGGGCTTTCCACTCACCAAGTATTTATCACAGTTTTAAACTATTTACTTATCTATCTCTCCAGTAAATAAAAAAAGATCCTTGAAGACAGGCAAAAACTATGCTTTTTCATCTCTGTATTCCCAACATCTAGCACAGTGTGAAATAAATGTTTGCTGAATACCTACAAGAAAAAGAATGAATCTTTCCTATAAAATGGTGGATTTCTTAGAAGGAATGGATTTATGTCTCTTTCATCTTAGCAATTTTTTGCTGACTATCTCCCAATGTTTTCTACAGTTGGCTTTTTGTGATAATGGAGGAAAAATAAATTTAAAAGATAGTTTTAATATTCATTTGATCCAGAAAATAACACTGAGACAGGTAGAGACATTAGTTCACTAAAATCCTTTCCATTTCTAAGACTCAGCAGTGCTATGATACTGCTGCTGCTGCTGCTAAGTCATGTCAGTCGTGTCCGACTCTGTGCGACCCCATAGACGGCAGCCCACCAGGCTCCCTTGTCCCTGGGATTCTCCAGGCAAGAACACTGGAGTGGGTTGCCATTTCCTTCTCCAGCTATGATACTAGTGAGGTATAATTATGCCTGAGAAGTTATACTGACAGCCAACCATGTCTTACTTAGTCGCCCAAGATTTCAGAAGCAAAGTGCAGATTGTGCCCAGACCTTGTTATTCCCTTTCTAGTTCTCCTTCACAAAATCATATTACCTTTTTCCTCATTTCTTTCTCTTCTAATGGGTCTTTTTCATATGTTATATTAACTAGTTACTAGAACAATCCTCTTCCAGTAAGCCATAGAATTAATAGTAGTCACACTATTTATGTTTCAAGAACACTACCTCCTCCCCAGTTAAAGCAAAACGAGTCACCTTAGAAAATAAGACCTGCAAAGATGTAAACAGCATTGATTTGGTCCAGATGGTAATGTTTGGCAGTTGCCTAAAGATTCACATGACCAGAGCTTCAGGACAAATCAATTCCATCACACCTTTGCTTGGAGATGGGCTGAAAACAAAACATGGTCAATTCCTAGTGTCATTGCAGTTTCTTTGATGTAGAGTCTCCTTCATTAGGGACATAGTTCTGGCACCAGAGATCAAAACAACTGGTCTTTATTATCTTTTGCTTGTTCCCTCTGATGCTGCTTGTGCCAAGAAAAGGAGGTGAATGATTTCCAACTTGGGTTCGGCTCTCCTGAGAACTTTGTGGTTTCATGAGTCTGAAAACAGTACAGTCATCCCCAAGACTACTTTGTGCTATAGTGTTCATAGGGTCCCCTATTCCCAAAGCAGACCTCTAAAAGCCATTTCTTCCAGTTCAACCAGCAGCCAAAAGTCAGCCTTGATAAATAAGATTTTAATAAGTGCTAGAAAATCAGGAAATTGCCGGCCCTTGGCTCTTGTGATTTTTATCATACTGAGTTCCCTACAGGGAGCTGAAGAAGAGCCAGTAATGTGTTGTCCTTCCCATCGGAGTCCTGCTAAAAAAAAAAGTTTGCGTTGAAGAGATATTTTCCTGTCAGGTACTACTGTATTTCAAATGTATTCACCTCTAGGAGAAAAAAGATGAAATTAATTTGAAAACAAAGAGAAGAGTCTGTAGCAACACTGGCAGAGGACAGAGTTTATAAGCCGGCCCAAGAGTACTCCAAATCTACCATAAGGGAAACATCTGACAAAGAAAAATGTGTGCTGGCAACTTGTTTGATTGTAATTTCAATGAAAAATTGAAACCATACTTCCATGGGATTAAGCTTCCCTCATTCACCAGAAGGAGGTTCCTGTTAACAAATACAGACCATGTTAGCATCCCCCACACTTCTCCTTTCAGGCTGCTTGCCCTTAAGTATACATCGTGAGCTGGAGATGGAAGAAATTTCCTCAATGTGCTCAGAGGTGGTAGAGTTTGATTTTAATACACTGAGGACTAAAGTGGCTGCAATGGTGGCAAAATGTAGACATATGCCTTGCAGATGCAGTATTAATTAAGGGAATAAATAAGGCCAAAGTGGTTCCCTTCCAGAGAGATAATAAGACTCTCTTGATAGTATACAGAAGAGTCTCATAGTTTACCTATTAACAGTGTAACAACACTGAATAGAGGAAGATTCTTTATTTTTCCCATGAGTATGTATTTGCATTGTTGTCATACACAGGAGAGTGGTATAAGGAAAATGGTCATGTTCACGATTTGCAAAAGAATAAATGTTTGGGAAGGGAAAACAATGCACTGGAACCCAAGAGTCCTTCACAGTATGTGTGTACGAAGAGTATCAGAGCTGTTTACAGTATGTAAAGAACCCAAGGAGTTAGTCAAAGCAGTGACAATTAATGTGTTTAAAGAGTAATGAACTCAAGAATGCTATATGGAAAATACAGATGAGAGTTGAGCAAAGGCTGGAAGAAGAAATTATTTTGTCTGCATTTTACTTACTTATTTTAAATAAGACTGCTGCTTGTCTTGCATTATGGTCCCTACTTACTTTTTTCACAGTCCTCTGACCATCCACAGAAACACACAGATATCTACCTTCTGTGAGGTGTTCCATAGGAAAAAAAAAAAAAATCAATCCTTGGGACAGAGAAAGGATTCTCTACTCCAGTGAAGCTATTTCACTATACAAAGTATTGAATTATTTGGGAGTGTTTGTAAGAGAAATACACATCTGGTGGGAGGAAGGAGAATGCATCTGAAGGTTAATCCCTTATGAAAGGGTCTCAGCCAAAGAATCTTCTATAGAGTGTGTGATGAAATACACTTTCCCCAGGTAGCCCTAATTATGTAGAAAAATGTCCAGTGTTGTCCTGCCATGTCTACATTTTGTATAAGTTCCCAAAGGCAGGAGTTATGTCTCTTAAACATTGACTCTATTATCTGGCATATGAGATTGATGCTCAATTAGTAGAGTCAAATAAAATACCCTTTATAGAAACTCTGCTTTTGTACAATTCAAGATAAAGTATGTTAAAATCAGAAGCCAAGAATTTTTTCATTACAAAAATCAACAAGAGCTGCTATAACCAAAGAAAAAGCAGCTGCTGCTGCTGCTGCTAAGTCGCTTCAGTCATGTCCGACTCTGTGCGACCCAAGAGACGGCAGCCCACTGGGCTCCACCATCCCTGGGATTCTCCAGGCAAGAACACTGGAGTGTTCTCCAATGCATGAAAGTGAAAAGTGAAAGTGAAGTCGCTCAGTCGTGTCTGACTCAGCGACCCCATGGACTGCAGCCTACCAGGCTCCTCCGTCCATGGGAGTTTCCAGGCAAGAGTACTGGAGTGGGATGCCATTGCCTTCTCTGGAAAAAAAAAGCAGCTAGGTTTTCAGATATGATTAACTCCAGTCACACCAATATCAGCCCAAGCTTGATTTGTTTTATATATTTCGTGATGTACATGTGCTCAGTTGTATCCAACTCTTTGTGACCCCATGGACTGTAGCCCGCCAGGCTCCTTGGTCCATGGGATTTCCCAGGCAAGAATACTGGAGTAGGTTGCCATTTCCTATTCCAGGCAATCTTCCCAACCTAGGATCAAACCTACCTCTCTTGTATCTCTTGCATTGGCAGATAGATTCTTTTACCACTGTGCCACCTTGGAAGCCACTATACACTTCTTCCATTACTTTAATGGTCAGCCTAAAACTTGAAATTATCCTAAGGCTAAATTGTTATGAGTGTGTACACCAGGAGGAATCACTCCAATAATTCCAACACCTTTCTGCCTGCAAAGCAAGAAATGATGTACTACTTACTTCAGAATGTACACAAGTAAAAATCACATGGGGCACTGAAGATACTATACATTTCTGACTATATATGTGGATCTCAACAAACTGTGGAAAATTCCTAAAGAGATGGTACCAGACCACCCAACCTGTTTTCTGAGAAACCTGTATTCAGGCCAAGAAGCAACAGTTAGAACTGAACATGGAACAACAGACGGGTTCAAAATTGAGGAAGGAGTACAACAGGCTGTATAGTATATTGTCACTCTGCTTTAACTTATATTTAGAGTATATCATGCAAAATGCCAAGCTGGATGAACTGAAAGCTGGAATCAAACTTGCTGGGAGGAATAACAACCTCAGATATGCAAATGATACCACTCTAATGACAGAAAGTGAAGAGCCTCTTGATAAGGGTGAAAGAGGAGAGTGAAAAGGCTGGTTTAAAACTCAACATTAAAAAAAATAAAACTAAGATCTTGGCATCAGGTCCCATCACTTCATGGCAAATTGAAGGGAGAAAAGTGGAAACAATGACAGATTTTGGGCTCCAAAATCACTAAGGGCGGTGACTGCAGTCATGAAATTAAAAGACGCTTGCTCCTTGGACAGAAAGTTATGACAAACCTAGAGAGCAGATTAAAAATCAGAGATACCACTTTGCTGACAAAAGTCCATATAGTCAAAGCTATGGTTTTTCCAGTAGTCATGTACAGATGTGAGAGCTGAACCATAAAGAAGGCTGAGTGCCAAAGAATTGATGCTTTCAAACTGTAATGCTGGAGAAGACTCTTCAGAGTCCCTTGGACCGCAAGAATATCAATCAGTCCTAAAGGAAATCAACCCTGAATACTCATTGGAAGGACTGATGCTGAAGCTGAAGCTCCAATATTTCAGCCACCCAATGTGAAGAGCCGACTCATTGGAAAAGACCCTGATGCTGGGAAAGATTGAGGGCAAAAGGAGAAGGTGGCAGAGGATGAGATGGTTAGATAGCATCACTGACTCAATGGACATTTATTTGAGCAAACTCCAGGAGATAATGAAGGATAGGGAAGCCTGCTGGGCTACAGTCCATTGAGGTTGCAAAGAGTTGGATACAACTTAGTGACTAAACAACAACATCAGATTTTGTTTAGAAACTGTTCTTTAAAGAGGAAAGAGTTGTTCTTCTGTGTCCTGGGTCCCAGAAGGCAGGCCATATGTCTTGGTAGGAGGAAGTTTATATTATAAACGGCCTGAGGAGAATCTCTTTCCTCTGTGAATATTTAGTATAGCTCTACCAGATCATGAGGAGAAGGCAGTGGCACCCCACTCCAGTACTCTTGCCTGGCAAACCCCATGGACGGAGGAGCCTGGTAAGCTGTAGTCCATGGGGTCGCTAAGAGTAGGACACGACTGAGCGACTTCACTTTGACTTTTCACTTTCATGCATTGGAGAAGGAAATGGCAACCCACTCCAGTGTTCTTGCCTGGAGAATCCCAGGGACGGGGGAGCCTGGTGGGCTGCCGTCTATGGGGTCGCACAGAGTCGGACATGACTGAAGCGACTTAGCAGCAGCAGCAACCAGATCATGATTCTGCTTTCAGGTAAAAGGATGAATGAAAACTCTGTTGTCCTGGATAGTAGAAACAGAGAGAAAAGAGTTGTTTTCCAAAGTTCTGTCTTTCCAATATACCAAAAGGCAAACTGAAGAAATGAAAGTCACCAGAAACACAGGATACACAATCACAAAGATCAGCTAGAAACAGAAGCACTTGTTAGATGGCAAAGATTTGAGAAAACAGTAATAACTAAAAGATAGCACAGTATAGATGATAGCTGTAGACAGAGGACTACTATATTTTACAACTGTAATCCTTAAGTATGCATTGTACTTGATCTGTATAACAGTGCTCTCAATGCATTCAGTACTTTCTGAACTTCTGCTTTAATATTAAATAAAGCCTAAAGTTGTGGAGGTAAGGAGAAACATGACCTTTTTCCTATTTAAGGATCATATATAAATAGATATCAAGTATTAGAAATAAAATAAAAATCAAATAACCTGAAAGTCAGCATGAAGAAAATTCAATAAAGATTTTTGTTCTTAACAGATTCTAGTTTAGAAATCAATAATCTTTCTCCACAGGTGAATAGCTCTAAATTATAACAAAGAATTTTAGTTGAGTAGGGTTGTTAAGCAATAGAATGGTTGACACAAATAAGGCGCATAATCTTTTTTGTTTTGAGATCTTAAATGAATTCTTACCTCCTGGGATGGTTTACCAGCAATCCAGTGAATGACAAAGATACATTATTTTCAAATTTATCTCTTGATCTCAGTTTACAATTTCATAAATAAAATTTTCATAAAAATGTATATTTCCAAGCCCTATATAATTTGACAACAGGTCTTTTCCTTCTGAAGAGAACTCAGGAAGCATTAGATGGGTGCTTAGGGATCAAGCATTTAAGAAACAATATGCTGGACTATATAATTTTAAATAGTTTTAATATCTTGACTTCATGAGAAGATTTAAGTCTTACCCTATTTCTTTCTAGCTGTAGGTCTTGAGACAAGTCTCTTGATCTCTCATGAAACATATTCCTTATTTTTAATATGTTATGGCAGAAAGTGAAGAGGAACTAAAAAGCCTCTTGATGAAAGTGAAAGAGGAGAGCGAAAAAGTTGGCTTAAAGCTCAACATTCAGAAAGCGAAGATCATGGCATCTGGTCCCATCACTTCATGGGAAATAGATGGGGAAACAGTGGAAACAGTGTCACACTTTATTTTTGGGGGCTCCAGAATCACTGCAGATGGTGACTGCAGCCATGAAATTCAAAGACGCTTACTCCTTGGAAGAAAAGTTATGACCAACCTAGATAGCATATTCAAAAGCAGAGACATTACTTTGCCAACAAAGGTCCGTCTAGTCAAGGCTATGGTTTTTCCTGTGGTCATGTATGGATGTGAGAGTTGGACTGTGAAGAAAGCTGAACACCAAAGAATTGATGCTTTTGAACTGTGGTGTTGGAGAAGACTCTTGAGAGTCCCTTGGACTGCAAGGAGATCCAACCAGTCCATTCTAAAGGAGATCAGTCCTGGGTGTTCTTTGGAAGGAATGATGCTAAAGCTGAAACTCCAGTACTTTGGCCACCTCATGCCAAGAGTTGACTCATTGGAAAAGACTCTGATGCTGGGAGGGACTGGGGGCAGGAGGAAAGGGAACAACAGAGGATGAGATGGCTGGATGGCATCACTGACTCGACGGAAGTGAGTTTGAGTGAACTCCGGGAGTTGGTGATGGACAGGGAGGCCTGGCGTGCTGCGATTCATGGGGTCACAAAGAGTCGGACACGACTGAGCGACTGAACTGAACTGAACTGAACTGAATCATACCTGTCTCAAAGGTTATGAGCTTAAATGGAATAATGCATTATAAAGTCTTGGTGAAGTTTACTTTGTTTGGTATATGAACAAAGATATGGCTTTTAAAATATAGAATATTTATGTGCTTTAATATGTATTCTTTTAGAATCACTTAACAGAATTATTTCCGAAGTATTTATCACCAAGAGAACAATATTTTGTGAGGAATCTTTAATTTTTATCAGTAAATTAAATTTTTCACTTTCTAATATAGTGGCACTCAGTTTCTTCTAAAACTTTTTTTTTACATATTAAGTTTATTGGATTGAAATTGTCATTCTTAAGACTAGCCAAAAATGACCCTGATAAGCATTATCTTGGCTTGTGCTAACATAGGGAGCAATTGTAAAGGGAATCCTTGGTTTTCCTTATTCACTTTGCAAGTTATTGCCCAAAATAGAGATGCTCAAAGAACTGTTTTGTAATATCTCTGTCCTTCAAATATGTCAAAAGGCCATATGATGTAGCCTCAGGGAAAAAATAAGACATTTGGGGAGCTGTAAACAGAACAGCAGCTTAAATGCTCAGGTGACCTGGACTACAGACAGATCACACAAGGATTTGCCAAACAAGAATGAAGTTCTTATGACACAAACACAGCTGAGAAATGACTTGATCTGATGAACTTTTACATGATTCATAGTCAGAATATAATGAAATACAAGGAGACCTGAGAGATTCATTGAGATCCTATTAAACCTTTATCACTCTTTAGTCTCCAGAGAATCTAGTTATTCAAAAAATGTGACATATAATCTGGTTCATTCAACCTTCCAACGCTATTTCCACTTCCAGGAGGAACATCGCTCCTTGGTGCATTTTGCTGGTGGCAATATTTGATGAAATATTCTATTTGAGAGTGATGTGTGGAGGTGGGGAACTAATTCTCCTCAAATAACCTACCACTTCTATGAAATCCTGGCTTTGTAGTCTATGCTGTTGAATTTTACAGAGAAGGATTTTTTTTTTTCTTTTTACATTGGGAGAAAATCCAAAATAAAGAGACTTGGGAAATAGGACTCACTTCACTCTGCAGGGACAACAAAGGAGCTTCATATGTGCTGAGAGTGTACTTTCTTAAGTAGTTACATATGGTTTGCATCTGTTCATCTCTTGAGCACCTTATATCTTTAGCATTTCTTTGTTTAGTGAAATTTTCATTAGCTTTAATTATATAATAAAAACATCTTTCCAAAATGGCACCCTTTTGAGTTGTGAGCCTTGTATCCTTTGCTAAGGTAAATCATTTTGTGGCTGTTTCAAATAATAGGAATCTCCTGAGAAAAGTGCTAATAATTTGAACCCATTCATTTCATAAACGTTCATTTCAGATGTTTATTGAATGCATATTAAGCTAAATGCTGGATACTTCTTCTCAGTTCTTCCTCTAATTCTCACCATTTATTAAGTGTGCACTCTATACACTGATGTTCCTTTGACTATTAATTGGAAATTTTCAAAAAGACCATCAATTTATATTTAAAATAATACTATTTATTTATTACCCTACATGCAAATAAATTGGGATGAAGACTATGAATCCCAGGTTCTAGCTTGCACAGTCTTAAACAAGTCCCTTGACCTCTGTGGTCTTGTGTGTTCTCCTGAGTGAATTAGAAAGTCACTAAGGTCCTTCTCATTCTAGGACTTGTGGGTTCTTCATGGAATAGTGCACTATTGAAATGTGATCTGAGGGACTTCCTTGGTGGACCAGTGATTGAGAACTTGCCTGCCAATGCAGGAGACATGGGTTCAGTGTCTGGGAGGATCCTACATGTCACTGGACAACCAAGCCCAAGCACTGCAGCTGCGAGCCCACGTGTCACAGCTACTCAAGCCCACATACCTAGAGCCTGTGCTCCACAACAAGAGAAGCCATTGCAATGAGAAGCCTTCACACCACATCTAGAGGGTAGCCCCTGCTCATCCATCACAACTAGAAAAGGCCTGTGCAGTAATGAAGACCCAGAACAGCTAAAAATAAATAAATAAATTTTTTAAGTCCTGGTGATGGATGTGTCTAAAAAAAAAAAAAAAATTATAATCTGAAATTTCTGTCTCTAAAGGCAATATGCTCCTGACAATTCCTACACAATATTCTGTCTTCAGCATTCACTGACTGAGAGGAGGCACAGATCACTTGGGATGAACACTATAGCCATCAACTCAGAAATATTTTTATCAAAGACAATGATAACTACTTCCTCCACATTCAATGTCAAATTCAATCTCTAACCTAAAGGTTAACTGTTCTATGGTCTAACTTTCAGCTGCACACAGTCTGTCTAGTCAAACCTCTGATGACTGGCTCTGGCTGTCACGCGAGAAGCTGGTTAGAAAATATTTGGATCCTGGACACTGACTCTGGGGCTTTCTGATCGAGAGGGAGGTATCAAATATTATGTGGATCAGGCACAAAGGCCCTTCCCAGCATAGTCAGGTTTCCGCTGTAATTGCAATGCTATAAACTGGATAGTAGCTGCCTCGGTGTGATGTGTCTCAGTCTAGAATGGTCTGAATGGTCCAGTGAGAGCAAACTCTTAAGGCCCTCCCAAATGTAGAGCTCACAGCAGCCTCCAACCCCACCCAGGCTGCACACAGATGCTTGCAGTCTGCCTAACCTATGCTGAACATTCCTGACATATTTAAGTCAGCTGCCCTTGTATTTGTGGGGCCAGAGGGAAAAGGAGAAGAGGACAGAAAGTGAAAGAGAAGGAAACAGGGGTCTTCAACGTTCTGCATCCTCAAGGAGTTATCATCTGAATATGTTTGAAAATTCTTTCATTGTACTGAGTCACTGTGTTTCTCCAGATGAGAGAGATGAACCTCAATATGTTTAACAACAATGTCTGAAGCATTTCTGAAATCAGGTCTGTCAATTTGATTAAACACCCAGTGAGCAGATTAATCAGTCTTCTTTCTGCCTTTCACAGCTCCTTCACAAGCCCTACATACAAGGACCCTTTTCCTTTCCTCAGCCTCCCCCTCCACAAGCCCTCATCTCTCATAGTGTGCATGCCCTTCTCTGAGTCTCTCAGTGGTTCCCTGTGTGTGTCTATGTGTGTCACTTTCTGTATGTATTTGTCTGTTTCTGACTTAACTTCAGTCTCTCTTGGCCTATGACTATGTGAGTTTCTCTTTCTGTGTTTCTGTTTCTCCCTTCTTGCCTCTTCCCCAAATCACTCCTGATCAAGTAGAAAATAAAACAAATGCAATGTCACCCTGCTTATTTAACTTCTATGCAGAGTACATCATGAAAAACGCTGGACTGGAAGAAACATAAGCTGGAATCAGGATTGCCAGGAGAAATATCAATAACCTCAGATATGCAGATGACACCACAAGGGAGGCCTGGCGTGCTGCGATTCATGGGGTCGCAAAGAGTCGGACACGACTGAGTGACTGAACTGAACTGAATGTTTCTAAATACACATCTGCCACTGATATAACTGCCAATTCTTCTCTTAAAAGTTAGTGTCAATATAAATGTATATTGAGAAAGAAAATATAGAATTGCTCTCTTCTAGGTATTTCTCATAAAAAGGGGATTGGGAAAAACCTGGAAATTCTCTTCTCAGGCTTGAGAATGAGGAGTCAGGAGGGCTCAGATGATGGCTACCAAGGATCCCATATTAGGCCTCAGCACCTGCACTCCCTAGCGGTGACACTCAGCCCTGGGGTAACGGTATGTGGTATAGCTGCAGCCCATTCACCTCACGGGGCCCTCGCTGTCTCCAGGGGCTGGTGCTCATCTCTGCTCTGGAACCCTTCCAGGAGATGTTTTTTTTAAGGGAGCAAAACAGATTTGTAGAGCACAGGCTTTTCTTTATATATGAAATGTAGATGACACTTATCTGCCTTATGAGAGCTTTAAGGTTCTAGGGACAATGAAATGATAATGTGTAGTGTAAGGGGAATTCATTTTTGTTTGGTTTGGTTTTCTGATTTATTAACTCTGAAGAGCAGTGGTCTCAACTGAGGCAGTTTTGACTCGCAGGGGGACATTTGGCAATGTCTGGAGACGATTTGGGCTGTCACAAGAGCAGGGACATTACCAGAATTGACAGAGTAGAAGCCAAGGATGGTGCTAAACGTCCTGCGGTGCACAGAGCATTTCACCACATCAGAGAATCATCTAGCCCAAAATAATGCCAATAGCACAGAGGCTGAGAAACGCTGATTTAGAATGATAAACTTTTTAGATGGTCTTATTTCTCTTATTATTGTATCATCATTTTACTTCCATTATTTTATTTTACACATTTTGTCACCCTGGCACATCTATGATGGTACTCCATGCCTTAAGCTAAGCGAAGTTGGCCACCTTCTGCTTTTTGGCCATCCAGCTCCTAATATCTGTTCCTTTGATGAACTCCTGGGCAATAAATATAACATGCTATATTAAGTTATGGGCTTTCCTGGTGGCTCAGTGGTAAAGAATCTCCCTGCCAGTGCAGGAAATGCAGGTTTGATCCCTGGGTTGGGAAAATCGCTGGAGGAGGGCATGGCAACCTACTCCAGTATTCTTCCCTGGGAAATCCCATGGACAGAAGAGCCTGGTGGGCTACAGTCCATGGGGTTGCAAAGAGCTGGACATGACTTGGCGACTAAATAACAAAAGCAACAAAATATTTAGTTATACAAAGATTCACAAGTCCAAATGACAAATATAGTAATTACAAGTCCAGTGACCCCATAGCTCAACTTATTCACTCAACCATTTGAAAAATGATAATAAATTTGGGTGAGGCATTGTGATAAGTGCTGGGAAACAGATTTAAAATAAATCCAGATATGATCTCTACCACCATTTTACAGTTAAACCTTAATAAAAGTAAAAAGATAAAAAATCACAATTAAATTTGTAACTATAAACTACAGTAAAGCAATAAATATGGATTCTAAGAATGTAAATAACCAAAGGGACCTTGTTTTAAAAGGTGAGAAAGGGTTGAGAAGCATCAAGGAAGTTTTCTCTGATTGAGAACTGAGCTATGACTTGAGGGAAGGGTAGGAAACCTTTCCAGAAAAGAAAACAGCACGTGGCAAGACTCTAAGGTCAGAAAAAGCTTAGTCACTTAAACAGTTGAGATTTCAAATGTATTTGTCTCCTTGTCTTGAATCATCCAATTTCTTTGTGAAAACTGGTAACTGCATAAGGCTGCATTTCTAATTGTTTACAGTCTCATAAAATGATAAAGTTTTTTTGAGGGGAAAATACATTAATATAATCAAGGCAAGTATATTAATGAATGTGATATGATCATGAATCAGTTCAGTTCAGTCGCTCAGTCATGTCCGACTCTTTGCGACCTTATGAAGGGAGGCACGCCAGGCCTCCCTGTCCATCACCAACTCCTGGAGTCCACCCAAACCCATGTCCATCGAGTTGGTGATGCCATCCAACCATCTCATCCTCTGTCATCCCCTTTTCCTCCTGCACTCAACCTTTCCCAGCATCAGGGTCTTTTCAAATGAGTCAACCCTTCACATGAGGTGGCCAAAGTATTGGAGTTTGAGCTTCAACATCAGTCCTTCCAATGAACACCCAGGACTGATCTCCTTTAGGATGAACTGCTTGGATCTCCTTGCAGTCCAAAGGACTCTCAAGAGTCTTCTTCAACACCACAGTTCAAAAGCATCAATTAGCTCTGTGAAAAACACAGCAAAAGAAACACAGATGTATAGAACAGGCTTTTGGACTCTGTGGGAGAGGGAGAGGGTGGGATGATTTGGGAGAATGGCATTGAAACATGTATAATATCATATATGAAACGAATTGCCAGCCCAGGTTTGATGCATGACACTGGATGCTTGGGGCTGGTGCACTGGGATGACCCAGAGGAATGGCATGGGGAGGGAGGAGGGAGGGGGGTTCAGGATGGGGAACACGTGTATACCTGTGGCGGATTCACATTGATGTATGGCAAAACCAATACAATATTGTAAAGTAATTAACCTCCAATTAAAATAAATAAATTTATATTAAAAATAACAAAAGCATCAGTTGAGCTCAGGTTTCTTCACAGTCCAACTCTCACATCCATACATGACCACGGAAAAACCACAGCCTTGACTAGACAGAGCTTTGTTGGCAAAGTAATGTCTTTGCATTTTAATATGCTGTCTAGGTTGGTCATAACTTTCCTTCCAAGGAGCAAGCGTCTTTTAATTTCATTGCTGCAGTGACCATCTGCAGTGATTTTGGAGCCCAGAAAAATAAAGTCAGCCAGTGTTTCCATTGTTTCCCCATCTATTTGCCATGAAGTGATGGGACTGGATGCTGTGATCTTAGTTTTCTGAATAAGCCCCAAATAAGGGAAGTTAAAGTCTATAAATATTGTCTATATGAAGAGATGCCTAACTCCTTAATTTAATAATTGAAAACAAATAAACTGGGTGGCCTCCATGAACATCACACCTCAAGCTACCTGTAGGACTAGGACTAGACCCAAGGTCTCCTGACTCTTGTCCTTATTTGGGATGTAGCACCCAAATATTGCAGTAGCATCATGAAATGACAGTTTTTCTATAAAATATCCCATGTTCCCAAAATCAAAAACAAGCATTACTATATATTGACAACCAGCCTAATGTACTGTGGAAATTTTTTGGTCATTTCATTCTAAGATTAATAAATTAAGCAGATCTTCAAATAAAATGATTAAAATATAGCAGATTAATAAAATTGAATTTTACTTTTTAACAGACAAAATAATGTAGAGAAGAAAATATATTAAAAATTTTTTCTTTTGTATGCTAGATAAATTTTGGTTGAACTTTCAGATTCACTCTTTACCCTTCTTAAAACTCGCTTATGCACAGGCTTGATGGGGGTGGAGGGTAGAGCTAGTGGCAGAGGCTTGATCTATATACCCTGTATCAACACTGTACCTGGTTTTTGGTTGGGTTTGACCAGTTGGGTAGCATGGGCAGGAAGAAGGAAGGGAAGAGATGAGGATATTGATTAGCTCAGGCTGCCTCCATGCAGGGTGTACATGGGATGCTTGCACCCCTTAATCTCAGTCTCCTGTCAGGCTTCCAACTCAAAAATGTTTTTCTCTTCCTCTCCCCCTCTTTTCCCACTCTTTTTCTCTCTTTCTGTTCCAATAACCATATCCCCCATCAGGTCTAGAGGTGATGGTAACAAAGCCCTATTTACTCACTAATTCCAGACTACCATATCATCCTTTTGGTTTCCTTACATTCTTCCCACACCTTTGGAATAATCGTTTTTAAAAAAGTCTCCTCAAATTAATTTAAATGTCCATCAGTTAGCTCTGTTTCCTCAATCTGCCATTCCCAATACTGAACAGGAAGAAGGTACTGCCTGTCATTAAACAACCTCCCTGTTAGCTCGTCACACATACATGAAAGTCACAGAGTACAGAAGAGTTCTTTATTTCATATTTGAGTTGTATCTTTCAACCCCAGAGATCTCACAATGAGATGAGGCTTCAATGTTGCCTCATCTCATTTATTCATTTCATGTCTGACTCTTTGCCACCCCATGGACTGAGGCCCACCAGGCTCCTCTGTCCATGGAATTCTCCAGGCAAGAATACTGGAGTGGGTAGCCATTCCCTTCCCCAAGGAATCTTTGCAGCCCACAGATCTAACCTGCGTCTTCTGCCTTGGCAGGCAGATCCTTTACCTCTAGAGCCACCTGGGAAGCCCTCTTTATTCATAACCCATTCCTCAATGGGCCTGGATCTTTGACTAATGGTTTTGAAGCCTCAACAGTGACTGTTTCTCTTGGAACCATTTGAGACCAAAGCCCTCCCTTTCGGACCCTGTTGTAGGTTGAAATTTATCCTGTCAAAAGATGTTGAAGCCCTAAACCTCAGTACCTGTGAATGTGACATTTTATGGAAATAGAATCTCTGCAGACAAGTCAAAATGAGTTCATATTCAGTTAAAGTGGATTCTAATCCAGCGTGACTGTTACCCTTATTAAAAAAAAAAAAAAAAAAAAAAGGATGAGAGAGACAGACACAGGGAAAATACCATGTGACAATGCAAAGAGAGAATGGGTGATATGTCTACAAGCCACGGAGCACCAAGGATTGCCAGTAGCAATAGAAGCTAAGAACCCGCATGGAGAAACTCCTCCCCTAGACCCTTCAGAAAGAGCAAAACCTTGATAACATCTTAATTTCAGACTTCTGGGCTCCTGAATTGAGATAGTAAATTTCTGTTGTTTTAAGCTGTCCATATTTGAAGCACTTTGTTACAGTAGCCCTAAGAAACTAATGTAGACCCTTTTCCTCTTTTTTTCCCTTTTGCAAGTCTCATCCATTCTTTTACCCTTTTCTTCCCATGCCCCATCCCTGAACTCTCACTTCACCTCTTCAGTCCTTTCCATGAGTAGCCATTTTAAGGACTCTCCAATTTCCTTCTGCATGAACTTAGGGCATGTGGATCCAATGTGTGGGCAGCCACAAAATAATCAGACTTCAATATGACCAGATGCGTCTCTCAAATGTTTCCATTTCCAGAGGAAAATGTGTAGAGTGGAGATGAAGGAAAAAATGTTAAAAGGCAGCACACTAATTTTGTTAAGACTTGCATCTAGCCTAGTGTGTCTCATCCAGGGTTGATTTTCTCTCACCCCAGGAGGCAGTGTGTGGAGACAATCATAGGAGGCTGCTACTGGTACCTAGTGGGTAGAAACCAGTGATGGTGCTAAACATCTACATGGCACAGGACAGGCCCCTACCACAAAGGATTATCCAGCCCCAAAAGTCCACAGTGCCAAGGTTGAGAAATCCTGGCCCAGCACCTGCCATAAATATGTTCACTCCATCTTGTCTATTGAAAGAGAAAAATGTGTTTGACTAAGTAGTAATGAGAAATAACTCACCAAGCAGCATAAAAATGGCTGTTCCATTCTGTTCTATTTCGTTGTGATGAAGTTCTTTCAGAATCACTATATTATATATAAAATAGATAGCTAATAACCTATTGCATAGCATAGGGAACTCTACTCAATACTTTGCAATGATCTATATGGGAAAAGAGTGAAGCTAAGACATGGGAAAAGAGCTTAAAAAAAGAGTAGATATATGTATCTGTATAACTGATTCACTTTGCTGTCAAATAGAAACTAATATAACACTGTAAATCAACTATACTCCAATAAAAATTAATTTAAAAAAGAACGACTCTATGTATTTCAGAAAAAGAAAGATTGTCTTTCAGTCAGTGCTGCAATGCAAAATTCGATTTCCATGTCAATACACATTTAGATTCTTCAATCTGGAACTAAACTCAAAAAATTTTGGCACAAGCAGTTTCCATTTTGGTGCCCTGTCCTCATTATGATATCTGCTTACTTCTAAAGCTTACAGTACAGACATGTGTTTCAGTTCTTTTACCCTGTCTCCTCTTTTTCCTGTCTCTACCCTCCTTTTCCTGTCTCTACCCCATCCAATTACTCATTTTACTAAATTTTGCAAACTTGTGGACTTTTGAAAAGATTAACCTGCCAAAATTCTGAAACATTTTAAGGAAACCATAACTAACATAAAACATGTAGTTGCTTTTTTTTTCCTCCAGCCTACACAGAGGCTGAAACTCCATCTAAATGAGCTTCAGTCGTTTCAGTCATTCAGTCATGTCAGACTCTTTGCGACCCCATGAATCGCAACACACC
>SJYT01024721.1:119755-133310 GCA_006410635.1 Cephalophus harveyi
TTTTTGAGATTGCATCCAAGTACTGCATTTCGGACTCTTTTGTTGACCATGATGGCTACTCCATTTCTTCTGAGGGATTCCTGCCCGCAGTAGTAGATATAATGGTCATCTGAGTTAAATTCACCCATTCCAGTCCATTTTAGTTCTCTGATTCCTAGAACGTTGACGTTCACCCTTGCCATCTCTTGTTTGACCACTTCCAATTTGCCTTGATTCATGGACCTGACATTCCAGGTTCCTATGCAGTATTGCTCTTTACAGCATCGGACCTTGCTTGTATCACCAGTCACATCCACAACTGGGTATTGTTTTTGCTTTGGCTCCATCCCTTCATTCTTTCTGGAATTATTTCTCCACTGATCTCCAGCAGCCTATTGGGCACCTACTGACCTGGGGAGTTCCTCTTTCAGTATCCTATTATTTTGCCTTTTCATGCTGTTATTTGGGTTCTCAAGGCAAGAATACTGAAGTGGTTTGCCATTCCCTTCTCCAGTGGATCACATTCTGTCAGACCTCTCCACCACGATCCGCCCATCTTGGGTAGCCCCACGGACATGGCTTAGTTTCATTGAGTTAGACAAGGCTGTGGTCCCAGTGTTATTAGATTGACTAGTTTTCTGTGATTATGGTTTCATTGTGTCTGCCCTCTGATGCCCTCTTGTAACACCTAAAGTCTTTGTTGGGTTTCTCTTACCTTGGACGTGGGGTATCTCTTCACGGCTGCTCCTTACCTTGGATGAGGGGTATCTCCTCACCACCGCTCCTCATGACCTTGAACGTGGAATAGCTCCTCTAGGCCCTCCTGCGCCCGTGCAGCCACCGCTCCTCGGACGTTGGGTAGCTCCTCTCGGCCGCTCCTGCGCTGTCGCAGCCTGGCACTATCAGCCGCCACCCCTGACCTCGGACGTGGGGTAACTCCTCTTGGCCACCGCCCCTCGGGCATGGGGTCCTCCCGGCTTCTGCCTGTGACCTCCGACGTGGGGTAGCTCCTCTCGGCCGCGCTAAATGAGTTTACTTTTACTGAATTTGAATAGAGTTAATAAATACTTCTTCCCAATAAGTATTTTAAAGCATCTTGCCATGCTGTCATTTTTACCTTTTAAGTCAGAAACTTGCTAAACAAAATATCATCTCATCTGAGATTTCTTGATATATTTGAGTTTCCAGTTTTGTTCTTCTGTAACCATTTGGCTTAATCTTCCTAAAAGATTAAAACTAACAGTCGGCATTGTAGTTCTTATGAGATCCACCTTATGTGAAAGAAAACACTGATTTGTAAGTTTGACTGATGAGCTGTGAAGAAGTGAAAAAAAAAAAAAAATGATGGTTACTGTTTTGTCCTTGGTTTGTTGTATAACTTTGAAAAGCTTAATTCATCTTTCAATGAAATTCTTTATGTTCAAAATAGAGGTGATACAAGTCCAAAATTTATTTAGCCTTCCATTTGTTATAACTGAACTGTGAGTGTCCCCTCAGTGCAGGTTGGTATGATTCCTCTTCATCTCAGTTCCTAATGTTGAAGCATGAAAGAACTGGTTTAGGGTAAAACATCTTTCCTCACACTTAGTCAAACCACATATGGACCCAATAGTCATAAAAGAATACAGTTAGAATGTAGAAAACAAGGAGTATCCCACCCTGCTTTACCATAAAGTTTGAAATATTGGTTTTAAAGCTGTCTGAGTAACTTCAAATGTTTCAAACTCATTGAGAAGATTGCTAACCCTTTTTGTCACATCATCACATTGTCAAATGCCAAAATAAGTTTTCTAGAAATCAACAATGGGAAATCTGTTTCTTTTTGGTGACAAGAATTAAACAATCTGGGTAAGGACTCAAGTGAGACATCTTTTGAATAAATATGACAGATTTGGAAACCAAAATGCCACCCTCCATACTAATGATCTTATTTTAATAATCACAGGAGTGTTGTACTGTTGTAGGATTCTAGAACTTCAAATATGTCGCAGTCTGTTCCAAGTTAAAACAATGCACAGTGTCAAAAAAAATGTGGCTTATGCAAATTAGAAAAATAAAAAATAGCCTAACAAATTTTGTTCAATATGCAAATGTCAATGACAACTTGTTGATCTACCAAATATGCAGTGATGACTGTATTTCATCAAATCAAAGACACTGTCAATTGTAAGACAAATCATTATTTTAAAAACAACTGAGAAAGGAAAAAACAACACTGTTAATTCATAGTAAGACCATTATTTTAAGTAAAAAAGAAAAACTGGTGCCGATGGAATTATGACATAAGGCTTTCTAACTATATTGACTATAAAAGAGGCACCTCAGTTTCAGTTATGCTAAAATGTGAAAAACAGGCAACTTAGAATAAATGAAATAAGAAGGTTTATCTCTTTCTTTGAGTTCTATTGCATGAAAAAATGTGTTGAGAAAGCTTTTTTCTTCCCTTTCTAATCCCTTCTTGAGGTCTGGAATATTTTGAAACTTGAAAAACAAAAGGGGAATTTAATGGTATTCTTCAAGGTAGAGGGCTTCCCTGGTGGATCAGTGGTAAAGAATCCGCCTGCCAAAGCAGAAGACTCAGGTTTTATCCCTAGATCAGGAACATCTCCTAGAGGAGAAAATGGCAACCAACTCCAGTATTCTTGCCTAGGAAATCCCATGGACAGGGGAGCCTGGCAGATGACAGTCCATGGGGTTGCAGAGTTGGACATGACTGTGTAACTAACACTTACACTTTTTTTTTTTAAGGTAGAAGAAGAGACAACAGAAACTCCCTTGGTGTCATCCTGAATGGAATTTGTTTGTAAACGCTGGCTGGTGTCAGGGAGTCTTTTGCTCCTGGTAGGCTAGCAGGCCATTTGGGGAGGCAATATTTGTTAAAGTGCTTACTGCCAAGCAGACTGCTTGCTATTACACTATCTGGCCAACTGTTTAACATTTTAACTTTTAAGATTTACCATTTCAACTAATCAAGAGGAAAATAAAATGTGAGAAAATGACTAGGTAGGTTTATTCTAGCTGATATTTGATTAGACTACTCACAAGATGCACTATTTCAAGCAATGGAAAACATAAAGTATTCAAAATGACTATCAGCTGCCACAGCCACCTGGTAACTGATCAGAACTGAGTCCAAAACTGCCTTTGGATGCTCTATGCATCTCTCTCTAATCCGACACTCCTACCAGTTTACTGTCAAGATCACTGTATCAATGTGGGTTCTGTTATACCCAACTGACCTAACATCCTAACAATTTAATGTAATAAAAGTTGCTTGTTCGTGCAGCAACTCAGAGCTGGCATTACTGGCCAGAAGTCCTGAATCTCTCCTCCAGAGACTCCCAAGAAACCTGCTATAGATCTTTAGAGCTCTCTTCACTCGTTTGGAAGATGGGGAAGTAGAATCATATGTGAGAGAATTCCATTGGATAGAGCTTATTTATGTGGCCATATATAACTGAAAAGGAAGTATACTTGTGTGTCTGAGAGAAAAAAGGAAATAAAGCAGTTTCTGCCACAATTAGTAGTGCTTCCAGGTGGCTGCATATATTTGTATTACTTGAACTCTCAACAGAATTCAAGACAGTGACCATACACTTCTTATAGCATCATTACTTGGCCTCTGTGTCACCACACTTTACTAGCTCTCCTGTCTCAGGACTCAGAACTGCTCAGTCTTCTTTGCTGACTCTTTCTGTGCCCAATAACCAAACACTACTGTGACCCAGGACACCTTTTTGTTATATTTTATACATCCTTCCTAGGTGATTTCATTCAGTCCTGTAGCTCCTAATTCACATACAAATGACTCACAGAATTATATTTCTGGTCCTGAGTAATCACCTTGTGTGGATATTATGTTCTAGGTTAAATAATTCAGAAATTTATGTGCGTGTGCATGTGCGTGTGCATGTGTGTGTATGTGTATCACGAAAGAAAGAGTTACTTTTACCTGTAACTTATCAAAAAGACTCCATCATCCATGTTAAATTAATAAAGATTTATATAGAAGATTTAGATTAGATTTTTAAAGAAGATTAGATTACATTTAAAAGAAGATTTTAAAGATTTATTTAGAAAAGTTGGACTATAAGAGCAACACTGGAAAATATCAGAAGAACACAGAGAAGGAGCTAAGAATAGCCAAGTAACTTAGAGATATGATATCATTTAATGAGTATTATTAAAGGCATAATTAAATATTTAATATGCTATTAATATATATATTAAACCCAGCAAAGATTACATTTAGGGTGTCACCCTAGTGAAGGTTGGAGGGCACACTGTAGCAGTCTTGGCAGGTCAGCTAGAGCACCAGGCACTTTTTAACCTGCTGCCTTTGCACTTGCAGAGTTAATTTACAGCAGAACCGGAACTGGAGTAAGTAAATTTGTGCATGTGCCCTTTAAAAGTAGACTCTCCTTTTCCTATAGCCTTCTAGTTCTCTTGGTCATTAACCCTGCTAGTTTTCAAAACCAGTTAAGATGTTCACTTCCTGGCACTAGATTCCAGGACAGGGGTGCCTAAGACGGGGCTTGAACCCTTGGGTCGTTAGGGAGGACTTCTGAGTTGGTGATATGCTCTGCCTCTTTTGGATCTCCCGCTGAGGTGTGTGTGCTGACTAGGTCATTTCTCTTCCCCTCTTACCCACCTCGGTATGGTACTTTTCTTTATATTCTCAGTTGTGGAAGAGCTATTTTGCTAGTATTCAGGTTGTTCTGAGAGAGGGAGTTGTTCTCTGTGTCATTGTAGTTTTGGTGTGTCATGGCAGGAGGGGAGCTCAGGGTCTTCTACTCTGCCCTCTTGATCCCTCTTTCCCTGTAACTGCATGCTTTGTGTTCCTTGGCTCATGGCTCCTTCCTCCATCTTCATAGCCACTGTTATTGTGTATTTCTCTCTTGCTTTGCCTCCCTTAGTTTCTGTCACATGATACTTTTCTCTACTGGGTCAAACCTTCCTTTGCCTCTTATAAGGACACTTGTGGTTGCATTTAGATAATCCAGGATAATGTCTCCTCATCTCAAAATCTTTAATCACAACTGCAAAGTCTCTTTTGCATTATGAGCTAACGTTCACAGGTTCCCAAGATTAGAACCTGGATATCTTCAGGGGCCACTATTTAGCCAATTAAAAGAATATGCTTTTTGTATTTCATTCTGTTTCTACCTTTGTATGTTTCTCTGCTTAACTTAACCATATTTCTGGAACAGCTATGTCAAGCTCTTCAATACCCTAAACCCTAAACCTGGCTTTGGTTAGTGCACAAATATGTGCAAGGCAGCAAGCCAAGTGAAGGGAAAAGCTTTGTCAGCTAACCAAGACTGTCTGGTGTTCTGGCTATCAGGGAAAACATGAACTATTAACAAAGGATATCCCATAATCTACTTTCTATTTTCCAGACTTATTTTTCACTCTTATGGGTGGTTTATTCATGATGCCCTAAAGTTACTTTTTAATTATCAGTCTAAGTTATTTAGGGGGTCTTGTTATTCTAGTCAAATTAAAATCCTATTCTGGACACAAGATTCAGATCTCGTGTCCCAGAATTTAAACTGCTAGGGCACAGCAACAAAAGCTTCTGGTAAAGAATTTTAAAATATGGGATTTTTAGCACAATTTGAAATAGACTTTTCAAAAAAATAGAAATACAATAGTAACAATAAATAACACCATAATCACATGAGGGAAAAATAGATCTATGCTTCTCAAACCTTTTCTCTTTTTATTCATTCAATATGGTTCCTACTGTATACAAGTTCTAAAATAATTAATAGAGTATTTTTTCAACTAAACTGAAAAAACAGAAGCACTAGAAAGCAAAAGGATGGAAAATACAGAAGAGAGCACAGAAAGATATATGGAATAATTTTAAGTCTAACATATATATTTAAATGAAGCTTCAGGAAGGGAAATAAATAGAATAGAATTAATATTTGAAAGATAATTGTCAAGAATTATCCAAAACTGATAAATGGATTATAAAATGTCTGTAAAACTGTCCATCTGAAGCAGAATAAAGACACACACACAATCACCGGGCTTCCTTCATAGCTCAGTTGGTGAAGAATCTGCCTGCAATGCAGGAGACCCGGGTTCAATTCCTGGATCAGAAAGATCCCCTGGAGAAGGAAATGGCAACCCACTCCAGTATTCTTGCTTGGAAAATCCCATGGGCAGAGGAGCCTGGCAGGCCCTAGTCCATGGGGTTGCAAGAGTTGGATACAACTTAGCAACTAAACCACCAACTACCACCACCATACAAAATCACAACTAGGTTCATTATAGAAAAGAAGTGTCTACAAACTAAAGACAAAGAGAAAAAAATCTTCAAATAAGAGGGAAAACATAGATCCTTTTTGGAGTCTTCTAGGTTTCCAGGTATCAGTGTAAACTTGGGCCCTGTGACCACAGCCTTTCCCCAACAAAATGACCATTCATCTTCTTGGGGCAAGACAGCGAGTTACTACCACAGTCACTTGTTTTAATGTTATAGGACTCTTACTACCTCTGTGAGACCTCTTTTCAGTCAGGGGGTCAGTTATAATACTTGGCTAAGATCAAGAAACAAGCAAGGGACTGTGATTTTTTTTTTTTTTTTGAGTGCCTCTTCTTAGCCTTATCCATCTTCAACTTCACTGACTGTATACATTGAGAAATGCCCTTGTTGACTGCCCATCTATCTTGCCCCTAGGAATATATTATTCTATAAACCATCTCCACAGCTCCCTGTGAATCAGGTCCCCTGGCTGCTATTCTGACCTGGCCATCTTTTGTAACTGTCCATACATTGCTTCTAGCAGTTAAATGCTGTCACGTGGGCCTCGCTAATTTTAAGACCCTAGTTCTTGGGTATCTGGGAGCCTAGTTTTGCAACAGCATCTGTTAGCATTAGCCTTGGCCTACAGAGGATGGCTACCACCTCACCAGCACAATCCCTGTGTGTCTGTTAGTTGCTCAGTCATGTCCAACTCTTTGTGACCCTGTAGACTGTAAACCACCAGGCTCCTCTGTCCATGGGATTCTCCAGGCAAGAACGCTGGAGTGGGTTGCCATTCCCTTCTCCAGGGGATCTTCCCAACACAGGGATTGAACCCTGGTCTCCTGCATTGCAGGCAGATTCTTTACCATCTGAGCTACCAGGGAAGCACATTACTACTTTGCCATATGAGAGACTTCTGGGCTCTCTCACAGAATATAGACATAGTGGCGGATTTTCCAGTCTTAAGTAGTACATCCACTTCAACATCCTCACTTTCAATTCTCTCACTTTTCTGAGACTTTTAATCCTTTCTGTCATCTGCTGTGGCATTGTATTTCTACTTAACCTGGAGGACACCATGATTTTTTCCAAAAACCATTCTCACTGCATATTAACACAATCTCCTGGGACCCTAGCCAGGGTGATAAATATTTCATCACGTGAGAGTACTCCCATACCAATAAACTCTCCCATCAGTTCAGTTCAGTTCAGTCACTCAGTCGTGTCCGACTCTTTGCGATCCCATGAATCGCAGCATGCCAGGCCTCCCTGTCATCACCGACTCCTGGAGTTCACTCAGAGTCACATCCATCGAGTCAGTGATGCCATCCAGCCATCTCATCCTCTGTCGTCCCCTTCTCCTGCCCCCAATCCTTCCCATCATCAGAGTCTTTTCCAATGAGTCAACTCTTTTTATATTCAACTTTATATTCCACACCCCTTGATCCAACACTTCCGGATCTAGTACCATATATTTACTCCACAGTGCATCTATTGACCAAAATCTAGTACCACTCTTCCTTTCTCCTACTAATACATGTTGATTTGTCCTGACTTGCCCTGAAGCTCATCCAGTGTGTAGTGCTCAGAACATCCCTTATTATGCCTAACACATCAGTTATAACTTAATCCTGGCTATAGCTAAGAGAGGAAAGTAAAGTTGGATACTGAAGGGATCTGAGTGTTGCTTTACTGACCAGGGCCAATTACCCCTGGCAAGATGGTGACTCCTCTTGTCACCTTGTAATCTCTGAATTTAAGCAGTCCATCGTACCCTGGTGGGAGCCATAGCTTACAATGCAGAGAGACTCAAGCCGTGTTATAGAAGGATGCAAACTCTTTATGGCCCAGGATGTTCTTCCCAGAGTTGCAGACGGAAAGCACAGAGTGCCCCAGTGGGTCGTTGGGAATGATGATTAACGGGGTCTCCCTGCTTCCACTGCTTTGGTTCTCAGATTCACATATTCTTATTAGGGAAACAACATATAGAGATATCTTGACTCCTCCCGTATGTCCACCTGCCTTCCTTTTCTTAAGTCTAATCTTCCAGGCATTTTCCTTCTAGGTTCTGGGCCAGATGGGCAGGTTTACTAGCCAAAGACCTCAGGACACTGCCCCTTTCACACAAAGTGAATGACCCTATGTACTACTCACAGTCTCACAAATCAGGTTTCTTTCAGGGCTATCTTCCCTCTGCTCCCTTGAATGTGGATGAAATGCAGCCATTATTTTATTTTCAGCTGGCATCCATATATTGAACTGACTTAACCATTGACAAAGCTCAGGCCTTTTCCTTCAGTTAGTCATAGAAAATTTTATAAAAAGATGTGATCTGAAGGAAGAGCACTAGAGTGACTATAATAAGTTTATTTATATCAGAGTGTTTGGGATCCGGACTACCTGCTTATGCAGTGTGCTTGATCTCTGGTCTTACTTTGGCTTGATCCCAGATGTGCCATTGCTGTGTTACAATAAAATGCTGCTAGACACACGCAACTTTATGACTTTGTAGACCTGATATCACCCAGTTCCTAATGGATATCTCTGGACATAAAGTCACTTGACACTTCACGATCAAGCATTCTATATTTACCAGGGCCAAGTAACATTCCAGGAGCTATTTTTGACATGGCTTTGCTCTAGAATCCCAGATATCAGAATTGTGTATCTCCAACTGAGGTTTGCCATAAACTCCACGCTGCCTGTGTTTAGAGCATTAACGCTTTCAACATCATGGAGTCCATCAGATCACATGTCCCAGGCAACAGGGCTGACTGGATCATAGTTTAGACTACCGTGGATAGATTCCTGTACTGCTTCTCTCCTGGTCCCACTCCTGGCCTTCTCTGTCACCTTAAAAATGGTTCAAACAGTAGTTATATGTATGAAATATGTTTCCTCCAGAATGGAAAGTGGTTTGCTGGACATTTTCTTCTTTGTTGTATGTGGTGCAGGATGCAGCACTTTGTCTGTTACTTTGGAAAGGAAACTGATATGCTCTTGACCTTTTGATACCTAAAATTTTCACTGAAGTGGCACGTTCACTCATCTTTTGGAATATATATCTTTCCAAGACTCTAGTATACTATCCACCCCTTGCTCATCCTATCAATCATCACGATATTATCAATGTAATAGATAAGCGTTCTGTGAGCTATCAGGGAGATCCAGATCCTTTTGAAGCATTTTATGACAATTTTTTTAAGGACACCATAAATAAACATTTTGTCAATTCCACATAAATGGATACTTTTTTGATCCTACTTTGTCACTCTGCTTATTAATTTATATGCACAGTACATCAGGCAAAGTGCCAGGCTGGATGAAGCACAGACTGGAATCAAGATTGCCAGGAAAATATCAATAAATTCAGACACCACACTTATGGCAGAAAGCGAAGAGGAACTAAAGAGCCTGCTGATGAAAGTGAAAGAGGAGAGTGAAAAAGCTGGCTTAAAACTAAACATTCAAAAAATGAAGATCATGGCATCCGGTCCCATCACTTCATGGCAAATAAATGGGGAAATAATGGAAACAATGACAAACTTTATTTTCTTGGGCTCCAAAATCACTGCAGATGGTGACTACAGTCATGAAATTTAAAGACTCTTGCTCTTTGGAAAAGCTATAACCCACCTAGACAGCATATTAAAAAGCAGAGACATTACTTTGCCAACAAAGATCCGTCTAGTCAAAGCTATGGTTTTTCCAGTAGTCATGTATGGATGTGAGAGTTGGGCTATAAAGAAAGCTGAGCACTGAAGAATTGATGCTTTTGAACTGTGGTGTTGGAGAAGACTCTTGAGAGTCCCTTGGACAGTAAGGAGATCAAATCAGTCAATCCTAAAGGAAATCAGCTCTAAATATTCATTGGAAGGACTGATGTTGAAGTGGAAACTCCAATAATTTGGCCACTTGATGCAAAGAACTGACTCCTTGGAAAAGACCCTGATGCTGGGAAATACTGAAGGCGGGAGAAGGAGATGGCAGAGGATGAGATGGTTGGATGGCATCACTGACTCAATGGACATGAATTTGAGCAAGCGCTGGGAGTTGGTGATGGACAGGAAAGCCTGGCATGCCACAGTTCATGTGGTCACAAAGAATCAGACACAACTGAGCAACTGAACTGAACTGAACTGAATTTTTGATTCTGTAATCTAGTCAAAATAGAAAACAATGCATGTGCCAAATCAATGGCTATAAACCATTGAAGCCTTATTAATCCTCTCTAGCATCTTATTATATCACATCCAGTAAAACAGCTACAATCGTGCTACTACTTGAATGAGTTTGCAGAGTTCTCAGGGAGAAATGGAAAATATCTTAGTGGTTTTACACACTTAAGGAAAGAGGAATCAATTAAAGGAGAGGGCCAAAGTGGCTGAAATGTAGAAACTCACTCACTCTTTCATTCAGTATATGGAGGTAAGTGACATGGAAAAAATAAAGATGGTAGGTGGACTAGAAATCGACAAAGTAGGTCTGCTCTATTATATATGTTGTCGATAAGGAAACTCACAACACTAATGTAACCTTTGAGCAGAAACCTGAAGGAAGTGGGGAAATGAATCCATGGATATGTGTAGAAAAATACAACTGATGGAATGATTGACTGAGTATGTTTGAAGAAGAAGGCCGATGTGATTAAGCAGAATGAGCTAGCATAAAATGGAAAGAAATAGGTAAAGAGAGCAGGCTTGGGGGACAGAGGGCAAGGAATAGGGCAAGAATTGTAAACTATTGTAAGATCTAAGTTTTTTGCTTTTGTTTTTTCTGGGTGAAGATAAATCCGTTTAAAGATTTTTACCAGAGGGATGCTGTGATGGATGCATTTATGTTTTAACTTAATCCCTTCTATCTTGAAAATGCACCATAGGAGAGCAAGAGTGAAAGCAAGGAGACCAGTTTGGCAAGTATAGCAAAAACAGAAAGTATTATTTTCTAAGGCTCTGATACAATCACCTTTGCCTAGGAAGAGATTCTCATGTTCTAACAACTTGGGAGGGGAAAAAATTAAACAAATGGAAACAGAATGTGGCTGGGGAGAAATATGAAGGAAATTTCACTATGTATTCTTTCCCCTATTGAGGTGAGGTGAAGTCGCTCAGTCGTGTCCGACTCTTTGCGACCCCTTGGACTGTAACCTACTAGGCTTCTCTGTCCATGGGATTCTCCAGGCAAGAATACTGGAGTGGGTTGCCATTTCCTTCTCCAGGGGATCTTCCCGACCCAGGGATCGAACCCGGGTCTCCCGCACTGGAGGCAGACGCTTTAACCTCTGAGCCACCAGGGAAGCGTGAAAATTTTAGAGCCTACCATGTTTCCTTTTCATTTTGACTATTAGGAAGTTCAGAGACAACTTTAATGCTTAATGAACTCATTCATTAATGTAGTCATTCACTCACTTCTGTGTTCAATCAATAACCATCTATTTCATGGCTAACATGCTTACACTGTGCAACAAGACAGAGTCCCAGGGTCTTGAAGGTCTTGACAAAAACAAATGTGTAAAAAGAAATAGCTGATATTTTTTTTCAGACGATAGATAGATCAACTTTTTTGTCTAATTTCTTTAAATTATACCACTAATGAGTATTAAGGAACAAATTAAAATTTTAAAAGGATGCTGTGTATTATCTCATACAAAGAATGGTTAATCTAAAATAAATAACATGGAGTCAAAATTACTATTTCTCAGAAATGACTAATTGATAAACTCTAATTTTCTTTTGAATTAATGAATTGTGAATAAGATGTTCGCTTGAATAACTTTTGAATAGTGGAAAAAAGTACATAAAATCACTATTTTAGAAGAAACAGCCATTGTATTAATAATTTGTGGCAATGTTGCATAGAGAAAAACTATCTTGCTTACATAGTCTGACAAATTATACAATGAAACAGCAGTAATGAGAGCTGCAATGTTTGAAGTGCTCTATTTTTACCTCACCACATACATTCAGTCTAGTTAATTTAGGAACTTTAATGGTAATCCATAAGCCCTCCTTTTATCTAGGATATGGTAAAATAATCAGTGTTGCACCAATAAGCTAGGCCACTCAAGCTTAATAAGATTAAGACAGGAAATAAAAAGAGTGATATTTATTTTAAAGTCTATTTTAAAAACCTGAAAATTGTTGTGGAAATTCCAGTTATTAGAATATAAAAAGCCAAATGGTATTAGGAAGAGAGTCACTTAATGAGAAGAATAATTTTGGGAGTTCAGATGTTACCAGACAGTGATTGATTATTCAGAGAAAGAGAAAAAAGTGAAATTTCTCCACTTACTAAACTGACAATTCTAGCAAAAACTTAATGGGAAACAAAATTAAATCTGCTCCAATTCACCATGAAAATATTTAATTATCTATGCATTTCATTTAGAGCCATTTTCCCAGTATTTGGCAATACACTGGCAATTACCATGTTTATTTTCAAGCTTTTTAGTAAGAGAAGATATTTAAAATCCTGCACTAAAAACCTAATTATTGTCAGTGCAGTAAAGTAACCAGAAAACATGTAGTTTCACTTTTTAAAATACTTTTTAACTATTTGATCTTTTCTATTATGTGTTTTTCGGTGATACTTGACTATAGAATTATTTTCTTGGTTTCTGATGAACCAGAATGTCTATGATTTCTCAACCTGTATGTGTTTTTACAAACCAAAATAAAAAGATAGTTAATTGTTTTTTCTTTTGGCACATTTTGTTTAATTTGGTTTGAGGATATCATAATTAAGGGGGAAAAGTAAAAAATCCTTTCATCTTTTATTGAGCTAAATACTATTTGAAGACTTTGGGGTATAGTAGTGCAGTGTGTGCTCCTCTGTCCATGGAATTCTCTGGGCAAGATTACTAGAGTGGGTTGTCATTCCCTTCTGCAGGGGATCTTCTCAACCCAGTAACTGAATACAGGTCTCTTGCATTGCAGGTAGATTCTTTACCATTGAGCTACCAGGAAAGCCCATCAGTTCAGTTCAGTCGCTCAGTCGTGTCCGACTCTTTGCGACCCCATGAATCGCAGCACGCCAGGCCTCCCTGTCCATCACCATCTCCCAGAGTTCACTCAGACTCACGTCCATCGAGTCAGTGATGCCATCCAGCCATCTCATCCTCGGTCGTCCCCTTCTCCTCCTTCCCCCATTCCCTCCCAGCATCAGAGTCTTTTCCAGTGAGTCAACTCTTCACATGAGGTGGCCAAAGTACTGGAGTTTCAGCTTTAGCATCATTCCTTCCAAAGAAATCCCAGGGTTGATCTCCTTCAGAATGGACTGGTTGGATCTCCTTGCAGTCCAAGGGACTCTCAAGAGTCT
>SJYT01024726.1:0-42500 GCA_006410635.1 Cephalophus harveyi
AGCTATGGAGGCAACTGAGACTGGAGCAGCAGTTTACCAAGTTTGGGAAACACCCACAGCAAGAGATACAGGCAGTTCGATTAGAAGATTACATAGTACCCGAGGATGTTCCTTTCGATGATGCCTTTTTCTGCTTTGAATAAGACTCAGACCAAGGTGCCCTCCTGAAGAGCCCAAGCAGGGACTGGAGGCCCCATGTAGACCTTGCAATTCACTGGTCACTAGCTAATGTACAAAGAGTAATGGCTCTGGTTGTCACTGGTGCCGAATGCAGACTTGCTTATGGCAAACCAGAGCAATTTCCTGGTCCTAGTGCGTATGTTGATGGCTATGGCAGCCAAATTATGAGGACTTAGACTGTAAAGATTTAAGCTGTATCCTAGATTTAAAATAATGTACAGTAAAGGTTGTGTCGTGTAATGTAGATTTAGTAAAACAGTATCCTGTAAAGGTTGTGTCCTGTGATGTAGATTTAGTAGAACAGTGTACTGTAAAGGTTTGTCCTCTGATGTGCTGCTAACCTCTGATTCTCTTGTAGATTTAGAACAGTATGAAACCTCAGATATGCAGATGACACCATCTTTATGGCAGAAAGTGAAGAACTAAAGAGCCTTTTGATGAAAGTGAAAGAGGAGAGTGAAAAAGTTAGCTTAGAGCTCAACATTCAGAAAACTAAAATCATGGCATCTGGTCTCATCACTTTATGGCAAATAGATGGGGAAACAGTGGTTGACTTTATTTTTGGGGGCTCCAAAATCACTGCAGATGGTGATTGCAGCCATGAAATTAAAAGACGCTTGCTCCTTGGAAGGAAAGTTATGACCAACCTAGACAGCATATTAAAAAGCAGAGACATTACTTTGCCAACCAAAGTCCAAATAGTCAAGGCTATCTATAGTTTTTCCAGTAGTCATGTATAGATGTGAGAGTTGGACTATAAAGAAAGCCTAGTGCTGAATAATTGATGCTTTTGAACTGAGGTGTTGGAGAAGACTCTTGAGAGTCCCTTGGACTGNGGGATGGGGGTTGGATGGAGGTTCAAGAGGGAGGGGATATATCTATCTATCTGTCTTTAGATGGAGTCTCCTTTATTGCAGGCAGATTCTTTCCCAGCTGAGCTACCAGGGAAGAATCTGCCTGTAATGTAGGAGACCCTGGTTTGATTCCTGGGTCAGGAAGATCCCTTGGAGAAGGGATAGGCTACTCAATCCAGTATTGTTGGGCTTCCCTGATGACTCAGATGGTAAAGAATCTGCCTGCAATGCAATGCAGGAGACTTGGGTTTGATCCCTGAGTCGGGAAGAAACCCTGGAGGAGAGCATGTCAACCCACTCCAGTATTCTTGCCTAGAGAATCCCCATGGACAGAGGAGCCTGGTGGGTTACAGTCTCTGGGGTTCCAAAGAGTTAGACATGACTGAGCAACTAAGAACACTACAGCACACATATATATACATGCTTATGGTTCATATGCATTATTGTACAGCACAAACCAACATTATAAAGCAATCATTCTCTAATTAAAAATAAAAACAAAAAGAAAAGCTTAGTATAAGTTAATGATGACTGAAGTAATAATGTAAGTGAAAGGAAAGAAATAACTTTTCTAGGACTTAGTAATCAAAACTTATATGCTGGGGGCCATTTTGATTTTGGTGTCAGATATTACTTCCTGTTCCCTTCAGTGTGGATGAAATTTCTCATTAGCTAAAGTCAATAAAATAATAATATTCATACTTATAAGAGGAATATAGGGAAATCATTCATGTCAATCTGGGGAGACACTGCATAGTGATCTTGACAGAACGAACTTTGGTTAGATATTTGTGTTTACTTACATTTATCTTGTCTTTAGATTCTTATGGAAATGAATGTTAAAGGCAGATACTGAACATAAACAAGACTCACATTTGAACTTATTATAAAATTATCAATATGCTGTCATTGTAGATATTTACAAACATTTGACATATTAAAAAAGTAAATACAACCACATTATCTTACTAATGTTAATTTTTAAAATATGAGATATTTTTGGTGCAATAAATTATCTGCATCTGCACAGGTCATTTCCTTACAGATAAATGTAAGTCCCAGCTAGTCTTAAAACTTATCTTACTTTCTTACTTTTATCATTTTTGTTTACTTTCACTGCTAACTCTATGGAAAAATATCTTAAATGCCCCAACTAGCATCATGAAAGTAAGTTTTTCCCCTAATGAAAGTGAAGTGTTAGTCACTCAGTGGTGTCTGATTCTTTGCAACTCCATGGACTGTAGTCTGCCAGGCTCCTCTGTCCATGGAATTCTCCAGGTAAGACTACTGGAGTGGGTAGCCATTCCCTTCTCCAGGGGAACTTCCCAAGCCAGGGATCAAACTCAGGTCTCCTGCATTGCAGGCAGATTCTGTATCATCTGAGCCACTATTACCATGTATAAAACCATCATCAAGATCAGTAATCACCTTATAACTTCAAATGCAAGAACTTTTCCTATGTTCATAAGCCATTTGAGCTCTTCACAATATCTTTCTACATATCTATATAATAAACTTTCCATCTTATTTGATTTTTCATACACAAATTCCTTAAGTTTCAGCATTTACAAAAGCAGCTTTCTCACCAAGCACCACCCCATCCATTCTGAAGATTTTCCTCTTTATTTTATGGCTTCCTTATTAACATCTATAAATAGATTTGCCAGATTGCTGCCCACACACAGTCAGAACTCCAGGGTTTTTCTTCAGTCCCCTATTCTTATTTCACCTAAAGACCCTGCCCTCCATCTAGGCCAGGGTTTCATCTTAAAATCCACTTTTTAAAGATTGTTTTAAATGTGAACTATTTTTAAAGTCTTCATTGAAAAAACAATATTGTTTCTGTTTTATGTTTTGCTTTTTTGGCCACGAGGCCTGTGGGATATTAACTCCCAGATCAGGGATCAAACCTGAACCCCGTGCATTGGAAGGTGGACTCTTAAATGCTGGGCCACCACAGAAGTCCTAAAATCTACTTTAAAATCAGCTTTTTCAGCCATAACTGAAAAAGTCATTATGGCCTATGTGAGCCCTCTTTACTTCACTGCCACCTAGAGTAGCTAAATGGATTCCCTATTAATTGCCCCTTTGCCCATAATCTTTTTCTTTTTGATTTTATCATTTATGTAAATTTCATATTTATTTTTCCCAATTATTGAAGACACGATAGCACCATCTTCATCAAAAACCTGCTTAGAAAAATACATCCTAGATCCTTCACATGAATTTCAAAGTAGTTGGGATCCAACTTGTAGGGAAAGAGCAAATTAGCCAAGATGGCACAGTCAGGCTCTCTCACCCCAAGGCCTCTCACTCTTGCCCCACATGCTAGCAAAATAATGCTCAAAATTCTACAAGCCACGCTTCAACAGTACGTGAACTGAGAAATTCCAGATGTTCAATCTGAATTTAGAAAAGGCAGAGGAACCAGAGATCAAATTGCCAACATCTGCTGGATCATCAAAAAAGTAAGAGAGTTCCAAAAAACATATACTTTTGCTTTATTGACTATGCCAAAGCCTTTGTCTGTGTGGATCACAAAAAACTGTGGAAAATTCTGAAAGAGATGAATACCAGGCCAACTGACCTGCCTCCTGAGAAATCTGTATGCAGATCAAGAAGCAACAGTTAGAACTGGACATGGAACAACAGACTGGTTCCAAATTGGAAGAGGAGTATGTCAAGGCTATATATTGTCACCGTGCTTATTTAACTTCTATGCAGAGTACATCATGCAAAATTTTGGGCTGGATGAAGCACAGGCTGGAATCAAGATTGCTGGGAGAAATATCAATAACCTCAGATATGCAGATGACACCACCATTATGGCAGAAAGTGAAGAGGAACTAAAAAGCCTCTTGATGAAAGTGAAAGAGGAGAGTGAAAAAATTGGCTTAAAGCTCAACATTCAGAGAACTAGGATCATGGCATCCACTCCCATCACTTCATGGCAAATAGATGCAGAAACAACGGAAACAGTGGCTGACTTTACTTTTTTGGTCTCCAAAATCACTGCAGATGGTGACTGCAGCCATGAAATTAAAAGATTTTGCTCCTTGAAAGAAAAGCAATGACCAACCTAGACAGTATATTAAAAAGCAGAGACATTACTTTACCAACAAAGGTCAGTCTAGTCAAAGCTACGGTTTTTCCAGTAGTCATGTATGGATGTGAGAGCTGGACTATAAAGAAATCTGAGCACCAAAGAATTGATGCTTTTGAATTGTGGTTTTGGAGAAGACTCTTGAGAGTCCCTTGGACTGCAAGGAGATTCAACCAGTCAATCTTAAAGGAAATCAGTCCTGAATATTCCTTGGAAGGACTGATGTTGAAGCTGAAACTCCAATACTTTGGCCACCTGATGCAAAGAACTGACTTATTGGAAAAGACCCTAATTCTGGGAATGATTGAAGGTGGGAGGAGAAGGGGATGACAGAGGATGAGATGGTTGGATGGCATCACCAACCTGTTGGACATGAGTTTGAGTAGGCTCCAGGAGTTGGTGATAGACAGCGAAGCCTGGCATGCTGCAGTCCATGGGGTCACAAAGAGTCAAACACAACTGAGTGACTGAACTGAACTGAACAGCTGAGATCACTTATAGCCCTGCACATGCACGTCATCAGGTACTTAACTTTGATGTGGGCTACTGTTGTTATATCAGCTCCACCTGGAAAAGCCTTGGTGGTGGTTTGAAGTACATTTGTATGAGCTTCACCATGAAAGCCCTGGCTGCTGCTGCATTGGGGTACATTAGAGTGACATCATGGTTGTGTTATGTGAGGTTATGTGATGGCTCCATTACGGCGATGTTATGGTTATGTTGTGGCTGGCACTATGGCAGCTATGGCAGCCCAGAGAGGGGCTGTGTTATGGCCGCCATGCCAGACTGGAGAGAATAAATGTGTCTGCAGTTCCTATGCCTCCTAGTGTTTTCTAGCTAGAGCCTTGTCTACTTTGGGTTCAGCGAACAGTGTGGACAATGTGAACAGTGTGACAACTGGCATCACGAACAAGATCGGTGAAATAATTGGAATAGTCGGCAGGATACCCAGCAGGTAGAAGAGCACTGATGTTGAAGCTGAAACTCCAATACTTTGGCCACCTGATGCAAAGAACTGACTTATTGGAAAAGACCCTAATTCTGGGAATGATTGAAGGTGGGAGGAGAAGGGGATGACAGAGGATGAGATGGTTGGATGGCATCACCAACCTGTTGGACATGAGTTTGAGTAGGCTCCAGGAGTTGGTGATAGACAGCGAAGCCTGGCATGCTGCAGTCCATGGGGTCACAAAGAGTCAAACACAACTGAGTGACTGAACTGAACTGAACAGCTGAGATCACTTATAGCCCTGCACATGCACGTCATCAGGTACTTAACTTTGATGTGGGCTACTGTTGTTATATCAGCTCCACCTGGAAAAACCTTGGTGGTGGTTTGAAGTACATTTGCATGAGCTTCACCATGAAAGCCCTGGCTGCTGCTGCATTGGGGTACATTAGAGTGACATCATGGTTGTGTTATGTGAGGTTATGTGATGGCTCCATTACGGCGATGTTATGGTTATGTTGTGGCTGGCACTATGGCAGCTATGGCAGCCCAGAGAGGGGCTGTGTTATGGCCGCCATGCCAGACTGGAGAGAATAAATGTGTCTGCAGTTCCTATGCCTCCTAGTGTTTTCTAGCTAGAGCCTTGTCTACTTTGGGTTCAGCGAACAGTGTGGACAATGTGAACAGTGTGACAACTGGCATCACGAACAAGATCGGTGAAATAATTGGAATAGTCGGCAGGATACCCAGCAGGTAGAAGAGCCTGTGGCTCCACCGGAAGGAGGAAGCCAGGGGTCACCATATAGCACGTGGTGGTACCTTGTGGCTGCAATCCTCTTGGAGTGGGCTCAGTGGAATTCCAATTGCGGGGGGTCACCCGATAGCACTGACGTTGCATTACAGGCAGTGAGTTCCCGTTTGCCAAACGAGGTGGCACGGACTGCTGCTGCACCATAGGGTAGATTTTCCTGACTACTCTGAAGGCAAATATGGATCATGCCCCGCACTATGCTACACTGGTGCACAGTATTCAGAGATGCTTGGAAAAACTAGAGCAATGTATATTGGCATAAGAGCAAGAACCCCATGGCTTGAAGAGCCCAGCAGCTCTGACAGTGAGATGGTAAGTGATGGTGATGATGAACATTATGAGACTAAGGCTCTGGGACTGCAGGTTCCCACTTGGGAGTGAGGACCATTGTACAGCAGAAAATGAAGCATGAGTAGCCTATGGCCCAGGGAGGGCATCCTCAAAAGGCCCTCCATGTGACTGACTTCATGATGTATTGATCATATACTCAGGCAGAGTTGATTGACTTGGGCATGCAGTTTCGGCAAAAACAAAGGAAACCCTTGGCAGCATAGCTTTTGTGACTTTGGGACACAGGAGTAGACAGTATCATATGTGTTGGAGACAGAATAGAATGACTGGCATCTATAACCACTATAACCACTCACCTCTGGTTGAGACAAAAGTTGCAGAATGCTAGGCGACTCATGCAAAGTGCAACTACTCAAGGAAACACCCTCATGGAATGCATTAACGCTGCCATCTGCAATGTGTGGTCAAATATGAGAGGGTTCCCGGATACTGTGAGTGAAGGACATACCTATGCCGAATGGTGAGAGAAGTGGGTACGAAGCAGTCGATGTTTAACCCAAGTATTCAAGGCCCAGATGATGAGCATTTTACTGGCAGCATTCAAGACGCCATTTTGAACAATGCCCTGTCTACCTCTTTTGAATCCCTGACTATTTTTGCACCTTATGTGGGGCACCCCATCTAGGACTTGACCTCAATAGTGGCTATTTTGGGAGAAATAGAGGGACTGTGGCAGGCAAATGGGATTAGAAGTGTGAAGACCCTGAAGGGGCCTCAAGCTGTCACCCCACCCAAGTGACAACAATGCAAATGTGGGCTGATTTTCTGGCAGCAGGATTTGACAGAAATAAAATTGATAAACAGCCCAGTGCTCTGCTCCTAGAGCTATGGAGGCAACTGAGACTGGAGCAGCAGTTTACCAAGTTTGGGAAACACCCACAGCAAGAGATACAGGCAGTTCGGTTAGAAGATTACATAGTACCCGAGGATGTTCCTTTCAATGATGCCTTTTTCTGCTTTGAATAGGACTCAGACCAAGGTGCCTTCCTAAAGAGCCCAAGCAGGGACTGGAGGCCCCATGTAGAACCTGCAATTCACTGGTCACTAGCTAATGTACAAAGAGTAATGGCTCTGGTTGTCACTGGTGCCAAATGCAATCTTGCTTCTGGCAAACCAGAGCAATTTCCTGGTCCTAGTGCATATGTTGTTGGCTATGGCAGCCAAATTATGAGGACTTAGACTGTAAAGATTTAAGCTGTATCCTAGATTTAAAACAATGTACAGTAAAGGTTGTGTCCTGTGATGTAGATTTAGTAGAACAGTGTACTGTAAGGGTTTGTCCTCTGATGTGCTGCTAACCTCTGATTCTCTTGTAGATTTAGAACAGTATGAAGCCTCAGATATGCAGATGACACCATCTTTATGGCAGAAAGTGAAGAACTAAAGAGCCTCTTGATGAAAGTGAAAGAGGAGAGTGAAAAAGTTAGCTTAGAGCTCAACTAAAAAACTAAAATCATGGCATCTGGTCCCATCACTTTATGGCAAATAGATGGGGAAACAGTGAAAACACTGGTTGACTTTATTTTTCTGGGCTCCAAAATAACTGCGGATGGTGATTGCAGCCAAGAAATTAAAAGACGCTTGCTCCTTGGAAGGAAAGTTATGACCAACCTAGACAGCATATTAAAAAGCAGAGACATTACTTTGCCAACAAAGGTCCAAATAGTCAAGGCTATAGTTTTTCCAGTAGGCATGTATGGATGTGAGAGTTGGACTGTGAAGAAAGCTGAGTGCCAAAGAATTGATGCTTTTGAACTGTGGTGTTGGAGAAGTCTCTTGAGAGTCCCTTGGACTGCAAGGAGATCCAACTAGTCCATCCTAAAGGAGATCAGTCCTGGGTGTTCATTGGAAGGACTGATATTGAAGCTGAAACTTCAATACTTTGGCCATCTGATGCGGAGAGCTGACTCATTTGAAAAGACCCTGATACTGGGAAAGATTGAGGGCAGGAGGAGAAGGGGACAACAGAGGATGAGATGGTTGGATGGCATCACCGACACAATGGACATGGGTTTGGGTGGACTCCAGGAGTTGATGATGGACAGGGAGGCCTGGCGTGCTGCGGTTCATGGGGTCGCAAATAGTCGGACACCGGTGAGCCACTGAACTGAACTGAACTGAAAGCATTTGGAATCATGTGGGTGGGCTCTGAATACCACAAAAAAACCCCTTTTTTGAAGGGATGGGCCCAATGCCTGTGGGGGTTTCGCAGGTCCTTAATAAAACCCCACAGAGGTGGAGTTTTCCCTGTGGAGACTTTCCTGCAATTTCACAAGGACAAATGGTGGACTGGACTTGGCCATGGAAGACAGAGGCACTCCACAATTGGTGGGTGGCTCTTCTAGCCCCATGAGGGCAAGGACTGCAGTGTGAGTTCCAGGTGATATCTGGTGTTGGGTTTTGCTATGTGTTGGGGAACGCAACAGGTATTGCAGCACCTACTGCTGTTGCAGGATGTAAGTTCAAGGGTCAGTGTTACTCACCAAGGGAATATACTGGAAGATGGACTCTGTGTAGATTGTGAGGTGAGAGACCCTGAAGGGGGTGGAGTGTAGGGAAAGCGCAAATTAGCCAAAATGTAACGGTCAGGCTCTTTCACCCCATGGCCTCGCACTCTTGCCCCATGTTATGTAAATAATGATTATGTAACAGCTGAGATCATTTGTAACACTGCACATGCACATCACAAGGTATTCATTTGGACATGGGCTACTTTTGATATATAAGTTCCAGCTGGAAAAAGCCATGGAGGTTTTGTGCAGTATGTCTGCCTGTATGAGCTTCACCATGAAAGCTCTGGCTGCTGCTGTATTGGGGTTACACGGAGCGGCATCATGGTTATGTTATGTGAGGTTACATTATGGCTCCGCTATGGCTCCATTATGGTTGTGGTTGCTGTGTGAGCCAGGAGAGAGGCTGAGTGATGGCTCCTGTGCCAGCAGGAGAGAGTAAACATGTCTGCGGTTCCTATGGCTCCTTCCAGCCTCAATTCAAGCCTTGCCTACCCTGGATTCAGCGAACAGTTCAGACACTGAGAACAGCAAGACAATCGGCATTACAGATAGGATCAGTTTACACAACTGTAAACTTTTTCCAACTTCACCTACCAATAGGCTTTTCACATGTTGTGTTGTTTACCCTCAAGGGAACTTGCCTTTTTAGAATGCATTACACATCTCTCTGGTTCTTAGGTTATTGTTGTAATTGTTCAGTTGCTAAGTTGTATTTGCCTTTTTGTGACCCCATGAACTGCAGCATGTCAGGCTTCCCTGTCCTTCACTATCTCCTGGAGTTTGCTCAAACGCATTGAGTCAGTGAGTCACTGTTAGGCTGAGTGCCTTATAAAGAGAGCCTGAGACCAATATTCTTGGGAAGCAGTATTCTCTGGAGAAAGAAAGTACTATAGACTGAATGCTTTATCTGCCCTTCCCCTTTCAAATTTATATGCTGAAATCCAATTTCCTAATGACATTAGGAGGTAGGACATTTGGGAGGTGATTAGTTCAGGAGAGTGGAGCCCTTATGAATGGGATTTGTGCCCTTATGGAAGAGACCCCTGGGAGGTACATTGTCCCTTACTCCTTCTTCCTGTGAGGACACAATGAGAAGATCACCCTCTGTGGCCAGGACGTGGGCTCTGGTCTGCCAGAACCTTGATTTTGGAGCTGCCAGCCTTCAGAATTATGAGAAATAAATAAGCTACCCAGTCTGTGGTTTTTTTGGTATAGCAGCCTGAATAGGCTAAGACAATGAGTAAAGGAAATGATACAAATGCATAGCTCCTTTTTTGTCTTCAAAGTGCATATTGTTTTTTTAAATAGCATTTAGCACTTATTTTCTTCTATCTTCTTTTATAATGAGTTACTAATATGTACTGAAATCTTTGGGAACAAAGACACTCTTTTTGTTGTCTATTTTTATATTCACACCACCACAGGTCTAAGTCAAAATCTCTATAACGTAGGCAAAATTTTCAAATAAAATGTATTGTCAGGAAAAGTGAATATTTTACAGGAAATTTTAAGAGTAGTAATCTTATTTTCTAGGGAAAAAAAAGCCATTATATATTTTACATTTCAATGTTATATTTATGGTTATGGATTTAAGGTCTTCTTTTGTATTTCATGTCAACCCTTTCAAAAATCATTTTTGTCACTGAAATGCTCTTTGGCATTTTTCCAAGATTAACTACATTTAGACACTCATGTTTTATTCTATAGCAAAATTGAAAGCTATTAGACATAAAATTCGCAGAATTAAAGAGAGTCTCAAGAGGTCACCTTAGCCCAAGTGCTAAGTGGAACTGAAGCTTTTCTCAAATGATTCACAAAGGTAATTGTCTACTTGTTCCATTTATTTTTTTAAAGAACAAGCCACCATTCCAATATTTTATAACTTTTATAGGCTTTCTTTCTACATGCAAAACTATAATAGATCCATTTTTTCTGCCTTCAGGAGCTTTCTGACATAATTTAGATTCTCACTGACTTTTATAATGGAAAGAAAACACCTATTTTTATAAATCTTTCTTACCTGGCTTAATTTTTAAATCTGCTAATTTTATTTTCTCGTTGATTTTAGAAAAAGCAATTTGTTTTTAATTCATTTTACTAAACTTTTTGAGATACTGTAGATTCCCTGGCAGTTGTAAGAAATAATGCCCTTTAATCAGTTTTCCCTCATGATAATATCTTGAAAATCAAAGTACAATGTCAAAAGCTCAATACTGAAACTGATTCAGCCAAGATGTGGAAATTTTCCATCACCACAAGCATCCTTAACTGCCATCACTGATAAGAATACTATATATATGGAATCATACACATCCAGCCTTTGCACTGGCTTTTTGCACTCAATATAATTCCCTTGAAATTCATCCAGGTTTTTGGAGATGTCAAAACTTCATACTTTTTTTGAATGTTGAATAAAATTCCATGGTACAGATGTACCAGTTTGTTTAACCATTCACCCGATGAAGGCCCTCTAGGTTATTTACAGCTTTGTATTTTGCAAACAGAATTACTAAAATATTCATGTATGGCTTTTTGTGTGGACAGAAATCTTCACTTTTCTGGGAAAAAAGCTTAGGAGTGTAATTTGTGGGTCACATGAGAATTGCATGTTTATTGTTTTTTATGATGCTGTCAGACTATTTTCAAGTGTGGTTGTACCATTTTACAAAGATATCTGCAAAAGTGTACTAGTGATCAAGCTTCTCTGCATTCGTACACGCTTTTAGGTGATACAATTTTTTTTATTTTAGCCATTCTTATTGTATGTAGTACTTTTTACTTTTGCTTTAATTTGCATTTCTCTAATGACTAATAATATTGAACATTTCTTTGTGTGCTTATCTGCTATCTTCATCAATGAAATGCATCTTCATGTATTTTTCCATTTTCTAATTGGGTTGTTTATCTTTTCAGTATTGAGTTTGGAGAGCTCTTTATATGTTCTAGATACAAGTCCTTTTTCATATATGTCATTTGCAAATATTTTCACCCATTTTGTAGCTTAACTTTTTTTTTAGAGTACAGTTAACTTCTGATGAATTTCAATTTTCCAGTTTTTTGTTTTATGAACCATGTTTTTGTGTGGCTCAGATGGTAAAGAATCTGACTGCAATGCAGGAGGCCTGGATTCAATTCCTGGGTCAGAAAGATCCTCTGGAGAAGGAGGTGGCAACCCACTCTAGTATTCTTCCCTGGAGAATTTCATGGACAGGGGAGCCTGGCAGGCTACAGATCCATGGGACTGCAAAGAGTCAAGACACGACTGAGTGACTAACACACACAAGTTTTTGTGTGAAGTTGGACAAATCTTGCCTTAACCCCCAATTCTGAAGAATTTCTCCTATTTTTTTCACTTTTTGGCCCAGAAATGGCAAATTACAGTCCCATTTTTTGAAAAGGCTATCCTGTCTCCTTTTAACTGCTGTATCACCTTTACTGAAATCAATTTAGTACACTTGTGTTTTGGATACTTTTTTCCATTCTCTTGATCCATCTGTCTATCCTTCCACCAATACCACAGAGTCATGGTTACTGATACTATAAATAAGTTTTGAAATCAAGTAATTGATTCCTCAAAATTTCCTCTTCCTTTTCAAAATAGTTTTCTTGTATATCAGTTTGTGGCAAATTGACATCTTTACTATGTCTCTTCCAATCCATGAACATGGTATGACCTTCATTTATTTAGATCTTTTCATTTTTTTCTTCAACATTGCACAGTATTCAGCATACAAATACTGTATGTATTTTATTAGATTCATACCTACATATGTAACTTTTTGAAGAATTGTGAATGAATTTATGCTTTTCAGTTTGTACATGTTCATTGTTAAATCGAAATGCAATTGATTTTTATGTGTCAACCTTCTCTTCTACATCTTTGTTGAACCTATTCATAGGTTATAGGAGGTCTGAGGGTGTTTGGGGCGGGGGTAGTACATTTCTTGAGATTTTTCTACACATCAACCAAGCCATCTATAAATCAAGGCAGTTTTAATTTTTTCCTTTCCAATCTGTATACTTTGTGTTTTCTTTTCTTCTTTACTGGTTAAAACTTCCAAAACCATGTTGAAAAAGAATGGTAAGGGTGGGCTTCTTTGTCTTATTCTCAATGTTAGAAAGCATTCAATCTTTGAACATTACGTATAATGTAAATTGTAGGGTTTTTGTAGATGCTCTTTGTAAAGCTGATGGAATTTCCCTATTTACCCGCCACTTTATCAACATAGCAATGAAACCTTTCCAGAAACTGAGCAAACCATTTTCTAGGCTTATGTTGAGAAGAAAAATCATGTAATTTTGATGTTTCTATCAGTCTAAAATAAGAAGTGTTACTAGGCAATAAACAAAAATAAAAAAGAAATGTGAAATAAAAGGATGAAACTGAGGAAATAAATGTACCTTAAACATAAGATGAAGTCATTATCATAAGACTGATTCCTATGCAATATTTATGTTATATTAAATCCATCATATATATATATATATATATATATATATATATATATATAGATTAAATAAAGGGAAGCTAGAATAGAGAGTTAAAGCACAGAATATGGGAGACAGATTTTAAAAAGCTTAAAATATTCATCCCTAACAAAGTAAATAAATTTATGACACAATGACTGTCTCTAGATGAAATGTATTTCTAGGTAAGAAATGTGTTCATCTTACTTTAAAAATGATGAAAATTTCCCCTTCTTTTCTGTTCAGTCATTGTGGTAATAGAGTTGAGTTCAGACAAAAAGATCTCTTTGTCTTTTCAACATGAAATAAAGATATAATCAACCTTGTTACAACAAATGTTTTTCACACTGACTACACCACATCACTTCATGGCAAATAGATGGGGAAACAGTGGAAATAGTGTCAAACTTTATTTTGGGGGGCTCCAAAATCACTGCAGATGGTGATTGCAGCCATGAGATTAAAGACGCTTACTCCTTGGAAGGAAAGTTATGTCCAACCTAGATAGCATATTGAAAAGCAGAGACATTATTTTGCCAACAAAGGTCTGTCTAGTCAAGGTTATGATTTTTCCAGTGGTCATGTATGGATGTGAGAGTTTGACTGTGAAGAAGGCTGAGTGCTGAAGAATTGATGCTTTTGAACTGTGGTATTGGAGAAGACTCTTGAGAGTCCCTTGGACTGCAAGGAGATCCAACCAGTCCATCCTACAGGAGATCAGTCCTGGGTGTTCATTGGAAGGAATGATGCTAAAGCTGAAACTCCAGTACTTTGGCCACCTCATGCGAAGAGTTGACTCATTGGAAAAGACTCTGATGCTGGGAGGGATTGGGGGCAGGAGGAGAAGGGGACGACCGAGGATGAGATGGCTGGATGGCATCACCGACTCGATGGACATGAGCCTGGGTGAACTCCAGGAGTTGGTGATGGACAGAGAGGTCTGACCAACAGGGAGGTGCTGCAATTCATGCAGGGAGGTGCTGCAATTCATGGGGTCGCAAAGAGTTGGACATGACTGAGCGACTGAACTGAACTGAACACCACCTTTACAAGGATAAGAAGAAAATAGCAGCACTAGTTACATTCCAAGTTATCAAAGACTGGTATTAGCAAAAGTCAGTCATAATTAAAATATCAAGAAATCAGATATCTAATGGATATTGTGGAATAAATAATCAAATGATTATAATTGAAGTATTATTAGAGAAAAAAAACCTGATTCACACAAAAATTAGGACGTTTCCATAAGATGGTGGATTGAAGAAAGTAGAGTAAAATTGATAATAGACAGTAAAATGCTTTATTATCTATAGACAGTCACCAGTTTACTGAGTGCAGTGTGTGTTCCAGTAACATTTAACAGCAAGTGTAGCTCAGCTGGTAAAGAATCTGTCTGCAACACAGGAGATCCCAGTTTGATTCCTAGGTCGGGAAGTTCTGCTGGAGAAAAGATAGGCTTACCCACTCCAGTATTCTTGGGCTTCCCTGGTGGCTCAGCTGGTGAAGAGTCTGCCTGCAATGTGGGAGACCTGGGTTCAATCCCTGGTTCAGTCCCTGGGTTGGGAAGATCCCCTGGAGAAGGAAAAAGCTACCCACTCCAGTATTCTGGCCTGGAGAATTCCATGAACTGTATAGTCCATGGGGTCACAAGAGTTGGACAAGGCTGAGTGACTTTCACTTTCACATTCAACAGGGAAGGCAAAACAACTGGTCTATGCACACTATTCCTTGCTTTCAACCATGGCTGCAGCTGTCTGGGCTAGTTGTCCAATGTAGCCTGAGTCCCAGCATGGTAGAAAAATGCCAGTAAAGCCATCAACCCACTGAAGGACTCAGTACACTAGCAGAAACCAACTAACCATGGTGAATCTGGCACCCATGTGTGCAAAGAAAACCAGTCATGTTGATTGCTCAAAATCCCAGTGTCTCCTTCTCACTCAGTAAATTGTATAACCCTTCCCTTGCGACTTCTAGTTATCTGGTCTTCTTAAGTTTGGTTTTCCAAGACTTATTTTGCTTTTCATTATTCATTATGCTTCTTCCCTAAATATTTATGAAGTATTTTGCTTCTAGTCCTGTTTTCTTAGTTGCTGGCATATGGGAATATCTATCATGAGTGGGTATTTATCACGCTGTTTAGATTTTTTGAATCTTCAGAGTGTCTGTGATCAGTAGTTTTCTTAAAATTTCACAAAAATCTATTAAAAGTGAGCTTAAGGGTTGATATTCTATCCTGATCAAGATGGAGAAACAGGGATCAGGTTTATCTTTGTGCCTTGAAAGGTAAAGCAACTGACAAGGACCTATAGTACAGTACATAGGGAAGTACAGTCCATATCTATATTAACTTATGATGGAAAAGAATTTGACAAATAATATATATATATATATACTTCATTGGTGGCTCATATGATAAAAGCAATGGATTCATCTGCAAAGCAGGAGACCTGGATTTGATTTCTGGGTTGGGAAGTTCCCCAGAGAAAGACATGGCAACACACTCCAGTAGTCTTGCCTGGGGAATCCCATGGATAGAGGAGCCTGGTGGGCTCCAGTCCATGGGGTCACAAAGAGTCAGACATGACTTAGTGACTAAACCACCACCAACACTGAATCACTTTACTATATGCCTGAAACATAGCAAATCAACTATACTTCAATAAGATAATTTTTAAAAATATTAAAAAGTAAACTGAACTTAAGAATTAATTCACAAGACAATTGATATCAGGGAATGAAGGATAGTTACTCCTCAAAGAGGGGAAATAAGTGAGATTAGTCCCTGTTTTGCAGCTTTCTTACTGTAGATAGTTTTCAGGACATAGTGCAGACAGTGGCAATCCAGAGTCTAGACTCTCAGGACATGAACCTGGATGTCCTGGGAAGACAAGGAGGCCAGGAGTTCACAGGGGAGAGTCCTAGGGGGAGGAGAGGTCTCAGAGGAAATACACCAAACATCTACAGAGAAACTCCCTTGGGTTTTCATTTCAGTACTAATCAGCACACAGGATGGGCAAATTGCTCAAGTCCTCAGAGAACCATGGGGAAAAAAAAAGAACCATAAGAAAAAAATAGTGCCTGGAGATCATACAGGGCCAAGAATAATGCCTGTTTGTAATAGTCTGAGTGGAATACCTCGTAAAGAATGTAGTATGACTCAGAGCCCGAGGACAGGCTTGCTTCATTACCACGGGATAAAAATTAACTCCAGATTTAATGGTGCACTGGTCTTGCCTCACAAATCCTGAAACCAAGACTCCAAAGGATCAAACTGACTCCTAGAAACTTAGCTATGGTTTCAGGATAGAGAAAAAAATATTTATAAAACAAACCATCTCCCCAAACTTAGCACCCAACAAGGTAAAATTCACAATGTCTGATATTTGATTTAAAAAAAAAAATTACTGGGTATGCTTACAAAGAAGCAAGGAAAAAACAACCCATTAAGATGAAACCAGAAATGACACAGATCATAGAATTAATAGTCAAGAACATTAGGAGATGTTAATATAATTATATTCCATAGGCTCAAGAAACTATAAGGAAGACTAAAAATGTTGATTAGAACATGGAAAAGATTTTTAAGAGGACCTAAATTTACCTTCTCAAGATGAAATCTACAGTGTCAGAGATGGATTAACTCCACACTAGTGAAAGAGGAGAGTGAAAAAGTTGGCTTAAAGCTCAACAGTCAGAAAACTAAGATCATGGCATCCAGTCCCATCACTTCATGGCAAATAGATGGGGAAACAGTGGGAACAGTGGCTGACTTTATTTTGGGGGGCTCCCAAATCACTGCAGATGGTGACTGCAGCCATGAAATTAAAAGACCCTTACTCTTTGTAAGAAAAGTGACAACCAGTCTAGACAGCATATTAAAAAGCAGGGACATTACTTTGCCGACAAAGGTCCATCTAGTCAAGGCTATGGTTTCTCCAGTAGTCATATGGATGTGAGAGTTGGACTATAAAGAAAGCTGAGTGCCAAAGAATTGATGCTTTTGAACTGTGGTGTTGGAGAAGACTCTTGCGAGTCCCTTGGACTGCAAGGAGATCCAACCAGTCCATCCTAAAGGAATTCAGATTTTTGGTCAGAAACAATGTAAGGGATGAGATAGCTTGGATTATTATCTCTGGCTTATCAAATATATATTAATCTAGAATTTTGAAGTTTATATTTCTCAAAAAAAGGTGAAATAAAAACTCATATGCACAGAAAAGCAGAAATCATTAATTATCAGCAGATCTTCACTACAATAAATGTTAAAAGGAGAACTATAAAGAATAATAAATGATACAACATGGAATCTGTATCTACCCAAAGAAGAGTATAGGCAATGATAACCAAGAGATAATTTTCACAACATTTGTCCTCATTTAAATATCCATAAAATATATTAACTGTATAAAGCAAAAAATAATGGCATACTATGGTACTTATATACAGAACTAAAATATATCACAATAACAGCACAAAGATCAGAAAAGAGAAAAATAAATATTCTATTAAAAGAAGGTTCTTATTTTATATATGAAGGACTGTATTATCCCTATATGCTAATATGTATACTGGAAATCCTAAAGAACCACTGAGGGAACACAACAGAAAGCTGTATCTCAGAAGTCAAAAAGAGTATTTCTATATTCCAAAAAAGTTCTACATATTAATAAGCATAGAAAATAGAAAAGAGAAATAGAACACATGTACCAAATGTAAAATATATAGTTAGACAGTAAATTTAAACTCCACCATATCAATAGATATATTAAATATCTAACTGCCCCAATTAAAAAGTAGAGATTATGAAGTTGGAATAAACAAGACTCAACTAATTGTGCCTATACTGAATCTGCTTTATTTTTACTTTATTTGTTGGCCATGCTCCTCGACTTATGGGATTAATTTCCTGACCAGCGGTTGAACCCAGGCCCTAGGTCTGAAAGTGTGGAGTCCTAACCACTGGACTGCCAAGGAATTCCTGAAACCAATATAAATATAATGCTACAAATAATTTAAAGTATGGAAAATGTGTGCATACAGATACTAACCAAAGAAAATTAGAGTGGCTATATTAGTATCAGAGGCAATACATTTCAGAGCAAAAAGAAAAAAAAAAAATTTCCAGGATAAGAGAGGTTCAGTTCATCAAGGAACTGCTCATGCACTCAATAACAGAAATTCAAAAGACATGAAGCAAGAATTCTTAGATACGCAAGAAGAAATAGAAACATTTACAGTGATGGATATTTAGACACCTCATCTCAGTAACTGATAGGACAATTAAATCAACAATAAAAATACAGACTTGAACAATTGTCAACCAACTTTAAATATACAGATTACTACTCGTTACCTGCTGAGTTAAATTCTTTTCAAGTTCACTCAGACTACTAATCATGATAGATCAAATTCTGGACCTTAAAAAAATTCTCAGCACATTTAAAAGTACTCAAGTCATACCAAAGTATCTATTCAGATCACAAAGGAATTCAATTTGAAATCAGAAACAAAAAGATATCCTAATAGCTCCCAAATATTTGCAAATAAAATAGCATACCACTAAATAACCACTGCACCAAGAAAAAATTAAAAGGGGAATTAGAGAGTGTTTGAATTGAATAAAAGTAAAAATGCAAGTCAAAATTTGTGAGGTGAAGTTAAAGTAGTGCTCAAAAGGAATATATAGAGCAAAATACTTCTATTACAACAAAAGAAAAATGACTTCAGATTTCAGTTCAAGAAAAATAAAGGGCTAGCAAAGTCAAAAGTGGCAGAAGAAAAGGCTAAATTTAGTTTTCAGTTTCCTAGAGAAATATTAGGTAATACTGAGGTAGACAATCATCCACTGGAAATTCAATAGAAAGGTATTGGTGTTCAGTCACCAAGTCATGTTTGACTCTTCATGCCCCCGTGGACTGCAGTACGCCAGGCTTCCCTGTCCTTCACCATCTCCACCATCTCCCAGAGTTTGCCCAAGGGTAGAAGGATAGGTAACAATGATTTTAAATGAACATTTACTCCATGTTAAGCAGGGGAGGAGTTATGTGTTTATGAATGCTTTGCTCTTTGGAAAGTGAGATACCTTTCTGCTGAAAATACAAAGGTGAATCCTGCATTTCAGAGTGAGAGAGATAGTGAACAAGAAAGTAAATAAGGTATTTGTAACTGGTGATGACTCTTATGAAGAAAGTACAACAGGGTAACTTAGTAGAAAGTGGCTGGTGGGTAGCTCTTCTAAATTAGATTCTGGGAAAGCATCTAATAACATGAAAACCCAAATGACAAGAAGGGCCTTTCAGAGAGACCCAGGGGAGAGTTTTCCAAGTAGAACTCCAAAACAAGTACAGTGTGCCCCCCTGCTGAGACTGGATCAGAGTGGGAGAGGAGACAGGCGGAGGAGATGCAGGAACTTGTAGGCCATGAGAAGAACTTTGAATTTAAGCTGAATAAGATGGAAAATCACTGGAAGGTTTCAAGCAGGAGATAAATATGACATTTTATTTATATTTTTAAGATATCAATCTGGAGACCATGTATATAATGCTAGGAGAGAAGAATGACCACTTAGGATGCTAACTCAGTCCCTTGGATGAGAAAGGATGGTTGTTGGGTTAACATGGTAATGCTGTGGAGACAGAGTGGACTTGGAGTATAATTGGAAGGCAGAGATGGCAGTCCTTGCTCATTTCTTGAATTTAGGAATCAGATGCTTAAAGGGGCAAGAAAGTCAAGAACAATGCCTCAGTTTTTAGCTTAGTCTGAATTGGTGCCATGCTATGTCTCACTTATTCTTCATTGTATAAGCTTGTCAGCTAGTCAATAAAACTGTGATATTAGACATGATGGAAGGGGCATTGAGTTCGAGAAGAGATTTGCCCAAATAGTGGATTGAACCAAAGTTCAAATCCAAAGACTAGTCTGATTGCTTCCACATCAGCACATTAGGTAGCAATGTTCCTTTAAATTTTCCCTAGCTGCTTGGATGAGATTAAAGAATAAAGACCTACAAGGACAAGCTGAACAGTAGAGAATCTGGTACACAAAAGCTAGAAATGACAGAAAAATATGTCATTAGCCTGCTCCATAAGTCACCAAAAGCACTTATTCATTCTATCCAACACAGACTCTGTTTGAAAATTTCAGTTCATGAGGGACTCAGAGCAGACCGTTACACTGAGCATTTTTTAAGTTGTCAGTCTTCCTTTCTGATTTCCTCATTGGTGCAATTACTCTCCCACACTAGACCTCATTCTCAGCTATATCACAATCATTAAAATGTTCAAAGATTAAAAAAATATATCCTAAGATTGAATTGTTTCCTCACAAGAAATGGTTCCAGCTCCCTGAACAGTGTTTTGGAACTGGAATTGGAATAACTTTTGATTTTGAGTTGGTTGTATGTTTGGCTTTCAATAGCAAGTACGCCTTTAAGAAAATTCCTTTATTTTTCTACAGAGAGTATGGGTTTAAAAACTTTCTATATGCACATGACTGGAAAGCCAGTATTTCTTTCTATTGCTGAAGATTGTAAGATTATAAGAATAATAGTGGATACTTGTCTCTAGGCCAATTCTACACTATTAACGGTAGTTACATTGCCTTTCTATGAACTTTCTTCCATTGCCTAAAGTAAAAACAGGCAGGAAATGTGGTCGGCCAGTGCCCTCACTGGTCAGTCAAATTGGTCTGGGAAGAGTGATCATGTCAGGAGCTGTGAACTTGGCCTCTGACAAACCATCTTTGTCTTCTCATCCAGTGGGGCAGGAGCAAAGGGACAGGACAACGGTGCTGTGACTTCTGAAGCAGCTCAAAGAAAGACCTCACCCGCAACGTGGCAATACCCAATTCAATTATCTGTGTTGTGGCTTTAGTAAAAAATATTAAGAACATCTTTTGCGACTAATATCTTCCTGTCATATTGAAGCTCCAATTTATTTTTTTAATGTTTTTGGCAACATGTTTTATTTATTTTGTATTTTTAAATATTTATTTATTTGGCTGTCTTAGGTCTTAGCTGCAGCATGCAGGATCTTCAAACTTCGTTGTGGTATTCAAATTCCTGGTTGTGGCATGTGGGATCTTAGTTCTTTGACCAGGGATTGAACCCAGATTCCATATATTGGTAAGTGGGGTCTTTATCATTGGAACAGTCCCAAAGTTACAATTTCTTCACTGATTGCCTTATGCATGCATGCTAAATCACTTCAGTTGTGTTTGACTCTTTGAGACCCTATGGATCGCAGCCCACCAGGCTTCTCAGTCCATAGGATTCTCCAGGCAACAATGCTGGAGTGGGTCGCCATGCCCTCCTTCAAGGGATCTTCCTGATCCAGGGATCTAACCTGTGTTTCTTATGTCTCCTGCACTGTCAGGCAGCTTCTTTACCACTAGCACCATCTGGAAGCCCGATTGCCTTATAAAAAGACTCAATTCATTCAGTTTTATCTTTGCAAGAAAAAGTCTCTCTGCTCTTTGGACAATAATTCCTCTAAAACATCACAAGATGTTACATAGAAAAACCAAACTCTTCATGATATATATCCTGAAGAATCTCATGTTTACTAAAAGGAAAGACATTCAAAATATATGCTGCACCCTAAAATGTGTAGTGGGGGAGATTCCTTTGGCATAAGTAAATTCCTCTGTAGGTTAAGATTGATTCATAAAGATGTCTTCAGATGCTACTTTAGAAGGAGTTTTCAGGCTGCAGCTGAACTTCCCTTTCATTATCCCTATTAATTTAAGGAAAATGTAGCACAAAGGAACATTATAATGATTTGTGATTCTTTGTGGTAACTGTTGAGTAGAAAAAAATCAGTAAATGAATGAGATAAGCCCATAGCCATTAATGAGAAATTGTAATTTGGTCTCATGAAATATAAATTATTATCTAAAATAAAGGCAAGGATACTGAAGCTATAAAGAAATGCCAAAGATGTAGATAATGATTTATGTAATGTGATATTTGGAGAAATGTTCCTAATATCATCTATTTAGAAACAACCTCCATGCCTGGTGATAGGAAATTAATTATGCAAATGTATTCATTCATAAACCCTTAAAATAACATTTTTACAGACCAGTGATATAAGGAAATGTTCATATTATAACCTGACACGATACAACCTGCAATGTAACATAGATTATTCCTATGTTAAGCCAAGTACTCTTATGTACCTTAGAACCTTATATCATGTAATTGTCACCACCCTGAGAAAGAGTTACTGTTATTATCATTTTCCTGGTGTGTTAAAAGCAGGAAGAGTAAATAAATTTCCAACTAACACATAATAGGTGACAGAAGACACTTAATTGAACTGGGTGCATTTGCTTTCAAAGCTCATGTCCTTAATCATATCTCGCTCACCTTTCTTTAGCATTGTCACAAATACTCAGTGTAACCAGCTTCAAGGTGACTGAATTTCATTTTTATTCTTTACTGCTTTCATACCAATACGAAGGAATCAAAACACAGTGTGATTTCCATTCACAAACTTTCATAACAAGATACCCGCTGTAATTCTGATGGGCATAGAAATGTGCGGTCCTGGTATCTTGTTAACGAAAGAAATTTGGGGTTTACACAACTCTCCTGTTTCAGCGACCACAATACCACAGTATGTAAAGGTGCATTGAACCTTTAAGTTGTGAATTCCTACACTGTACCTTTACATATTTAGTCGTGTTTTTGGTGCTCACTGATTAATGAAAGCAGAATATTCGATGTGCATTAAGTTCACATACTGTTGGCATAAGCATCTTAGAGGATGCTAACTTTGCCTCTTTCTTTGTGTGATCATTTTCAGCTCATCTGGTTCATTCCAGGTGTTATCTGATATAGGAATTCCCTTTTTTCTGATGTTTCACTGTTGTGACTACCTACAGAAAACCACAAACTGCTGGTTTTCTTCCCTCCTTACTGGCCACCTCTTCCCAATCTTCTTCACTGGTCCCTCCTCAGATCCTCAGTTCTACACATGGGAGTGACCAAGACTCAACACTTAGACCTCTTTGTTAGTTACTTTATTCATTCCTATGCCTTTCAATGCAATCTTGCAGCCAACGTTTCTCAAATTTTACATCTCAACCTAAGTATATCCAAGTGTTCGCTGGCAGTCTCATTTGAAGGCCTAAGTATTTCAGACATCTATGATCAAAGTAATTCTTGATTTTCCATTCTAGCCAATAAACAAAATCAAGCAATGAAATAAATAATAATCTGTTTTAAAGAACCTACGCTTGCTTCTTCTCTTGTTCAGTCTCAGTAAATAGTATCAGCATTCAGCTAGTAGCTAAGCTTGTATCCTCACATATGTATCCCCACATCCTTCAGGTTTACCTTCGGGGTCTATGCTTAATTCAATCCTGTCTCACATCACTCTCAGGCATCGTAGTTTACCCCAACTCTTTGTATAACTTCTAATTGAGCTGCTTACTTTTGCTCACACCCCTTTTCATCCACTGTCAGACTTACTGAATTCTTAAAACCAGCTTAAACATTCACCTGCTTGATGATCATGTAAGAGTTATTTAATTTCTGCATCCAAATGTCTTCATTTGTTAAATAGGAAAAACAATATAACTTGCCTCAGGGATGTGGCTTGAGGATGGTATAAGATATTTGGGGCTTCCCAGGTGGCACACTGGTAAAGAATCTGCCTGTCAATGGAGGAGATGCAAGAGATGTGGTTCTGATCCCTGGATGGGGAGGATCCCCTTGAGTAAGAAATGGCAATCTGCTCCACTATTCTTGCCTGGAAAATTCTATGGACAGAGGAGGTTGGTATGCTACAGTCTGTGGGGTTGCAAACAGTCAGATCACCAAGCAACTGAGCACACACACACAATATATTAGAGATAAAATCCTTTGTAAAGATGACACACAGCAAGCATTCATTAGTGTTTAGTGATTATTATTTTTTAGCCAATTTTAGTACTGATCTTCCTTGATTTTTGATGGGGTTACATCCCTATAAAACCATCTTAAGTTGAAAAAAGAAGTCAAAAATGTTTTTAATACATTTGACCTACCAAACATCATAGTGTAGCCCAGTCCCCCTTAAACATGCTCAGAACACTTACGTTAGCCTATGGGTTGGGTAAAATAATCTAAACCAAAGAGTATTCTATAATGAAGTGTTGAATATCTCATGTAATTGATTGGCGACTGTACTGAAAATGAAAAACAGAATGAGTGTCTCTGTACAGAATGGTAGTAGGTGTCTGAATCTGTTGTGTGTCTTCCTGATGGCAGGCTGGCTGACAGCTGCCACTGCCCAGGATCAGGAGAGAAGACCATATTGTATATGGCTAGCCCAGGAAAAGATCAAAGCTCATATTCTTGTTTCTACAGTATATGTATTGCTCTCACAGCATGGTAAATTAAAAAAAAAAAAAAAAAGACAAAAACAAAACATGAGTTGAACCATTGTAAGTCAGAGACCTTCTATACATAAATTCCATCATGTCACTTCCTTGTTCCAAATTTTTTGTTGACACCCATCACGCTTGAGTAAAATCCGAAGATCTTAACGTGACCCCAAGCCCTAAAAATCTTGACCACTGGCACACCAGACCCCATTTCTAACTGCTGTCTCTGAGCTCACTGTGTTCAAGCCACTGTGTCCCTAGAATTCCCCGAATTTTCTAAGCTCTTTGAGCCTTACTTCACACATCTGGATACCACTGCTTGCCACTCTTCACCCAGACCTTTGCCAAACTTTCTCGCTGCATTTGTATTTTTGCTCAAATTTCATCCAGATTTCAAAGGTGACATGCATTCTCTGAATACTCTCTCAACAGCAACACCTTGAATACTCGCCATCTGAAGAGGTAAAGATTTTGCTTTATTTTGCTTCATGGACTCATCACGACTTCATATATATATATATTCATTTGTTTATTTCCAGTTCTCCTTAAAAGAGAGGGATATCCATGAAATAAAGACTTATTTCATCAATATTTTTCTGCAACTCCATGTTTCCAGCACTGGGATAGGCCTTAGTATTTATAAGTGTGCAATAAATATGTGTAGGGGGTGATTACATAAAATGTTCTATAATTGCCCCTTTTTTAAATATAAATTTATTTTAATTGGAGGTTAATTATTTTACAATATTGTATTGGTTTTGCCATACATCAACATGTGCATCTCCTCCAGTATCTGTCTGCAATGCAGGAGACCTTGGTTCCTTTCCTGGGTTGGGAAGATCCCCTGGAGAAGGGACCAGCTACCCACTCCAGTATTCTGGCCTGGACAATTCCATGGACTGTATAGTCCATGGGGTCCCAAAGAGTTGGACACGACTGAGAGACTTTCACTCCCCCAGCAAATATTATCTTCTCTATTTTCATTGCCTGATGAATAATGAACAAACCTAATAAATATTTATAAGGGAGAATTATTAGTGAATGAATGAACATAATATAATCAGAAGAGAATTTCCATGTATTTAGAGAAGATGTAGCTAGCTGCAGAGCTTTATATGTTAAAACCCAAACAATTTATCTACAGGAAATTAAAACTATCTCTTTTCTTTTTTTTTTTTTCAGGTTATCATTTCTGGTAAACATTTTGTTCCTTCTGACTGATTAAATTCAGGTTAGATACTACAAATATGAATATGTATTTGTATAGTAGAAATAGTTTCCAATATCTTTCACACCTAAAAACAGATCCAATAGTTAAGTCAATAAATGTATATTTTGAGTTGTCATTGATAAAAACTCAGTAAGCTCAATTCAACATGCAAGAGTCTCCTTGACTTTTAAAATGAGTGAGTTTTTTCATTGATTATATAGTGGCCTAAATTCTGAATTCCAATGGCAAAGGTAATAATGTTTGAAAGAACAGACAGAGGCCACGGGCTTCCAGACAGGAGCAGAAGGGCAGTATCTGGTAGAAAAAAACTTCATTAGTCAAACCCTCTGAAGGTGCACAAGTTGGAATCAAGATTGCTGGGAGAAACATCAATAACCTCAGGTATGCAGATGACACCACCCTTATGGCAGAAAGTGAAGAAGAACTAAAGAGCCTCTTGATGAAAGAGAAAGAGGAGAGTGAAAAAGTTTGCTTAAAGCTCAACATTCAGAAAATGAAGATCATGGCATCCAGTCCCATCACTTCATGGCAAATAGATGGGAAAAGAGTGGCAGACTTTATTTTGGGAAGCTTCATAATCACTGCAGATGGTGACTGCAGCCATGAAATTAAAAGACACTTACTCCTCTGAAGGAAAGTTATGACCAACCTACACAGCATATGAAAAAGCTGAGACATTACTTTACCAACAAAGGTCTGTCTAGCCAAGGCTATGGTTTTTCCAGTAGGCATGGATGTGAGAGCTGGACTGTGAAGAAAGCTGAGTGCTGAAGAATTGATGCCTTTGAACTGTGGTGTTGGAGGAGACTCTTGAGAGTTCCTTGGACTGCAAGGAGATCCAACCAGTCCATCCTAAAGGAGACCAGTCCTGGGTGTTCATTGGAAGGACTGATGTTTAAGCTGAAACTCCAGTACTTTGGCCCCCTGATGTGAAGAACTGACTCATTGGAAAAGACCTTGATGCTGGGAAAGATTGAAGGCGGGAGGAGAAAGGGACAACAGAGGATGAAATGATTGGATGGCATCACCAACTTAATGGATGTAAGTTTGGGTAAACTCCGGGAGTTGGTGATGGACAGAGAAGCCTGATGTGCTGCAGTCCATGGGGTCACAAAGAGTCAGACATGCCTGAGCAACTGAACTGAACTGAAAGTGCTTACGCTTTAAAATATTTCTTAATATAGGATTTTTCCAAGATCTTCCTGAGGAGTGATTAGAAATACATTTTGTTTGAAATTCTCTCTGACAAAACTAGCTTGAAAAAAATAGCAGAAAGTATCTCTTCAAGAAATTAATTGAGATATTTTTACTACTGAAAGGGAAGGTGTAAAGATTCATTTGATCTTTTTTAAGAAGAAAGAGGAAAACTCTTTTGAGAAAAGGTGTTTCAATCTGCTTTGGTTACAGAAAAACATATTTCAGGGTAAACAAAAATAGCATTTGGGAAGCCCCCACACAGGTGATTTTCTGACCTGAATAGGAAAGCGAGGGCATGACTCTAACCACACTAATGGCAGCTTATTACATACAGAGATCAAGAAGTTCAGGTTCTGACACTTCTAGCTCCTGAAATATGGGCATGTATTTTTAATGGCTCTTTATCAATCACATTTATCATCATGACACCTATCTAAGATGACTGCTCTAAGGAAAAAATTAATGTCACCGTTGTTCCAGAACACCACACTCTGGGGAGCAGGAACATGGCCTTTGCTGATGTGTGGCTGCTAAATGAGATACTCCTGTTGGCTGGAATATAAATTGGTACAGCCACTGTAGAGAACAGTATGGAGATTCTTTAAAAAAAATTAAATGTATAGTTGCCATATGATCCTGCAGGATCACTCCTGGGCATATATCTGGAGAAACTCTAGTCCAGAAAAATACCACACACCCCGATGCTTACAGCAGCACTATTTATAATAGCCAAGACATGGGAATGATCAAAATGTCCATCAACAGAGGAATGAATAAAGAGGCTTTAGTACATATATATAATGTAATATTACTCAGCCATAAAAAACATTGAAATAATGCCATTTGTAGCAACATGAAAGGACCTAGAGATTATTGCAACCCAGAGAGAGAAAGAAAATAACATACAATATTGTTTACATGTGGAATCTAAGCAAAAGAGATAAAAATGAACGTATTTAAGAAACAGAAATAGATCCCTACACAGAAAACAAATTTATGATTACTAAAGGGGAAAGGGAGAAAAAGGAAAAGTTAGGAGTTTGGGATTAACATACACACTAATATATATACATATAATAGATTAAAAAACAAGGACCCACTGTATGGCATGAGGAGCTACACTCAATATTCTGTAATAACCTATAGGAAAAGAAGCTGAAAGAAGATATATGTGTGTGTGCAATTGAACACTGTGCTGTACACTTGAAACTATCACAATATTGTAGGTCAACTATTTCTTAAATATATATATAATTTAAAATAATTTTTTAAAAATAAAAAATATAAGAGTATAAGGTAGAGAGAGCTTCCTGAAGCTGATGTGCAGGAGAGAACTGGTTCCAGCACTGATGCCACACCCGAGACTTTTCTGGTGTTTTCCAGCTCCCAAGGTCTGCAGGGCATGGTCTCCTCTGCTTGAAAGGCTCTTCCTCCGTTACTTTCTCTCTGTGCCCCAACCTGCCACTTATTTGTCGTCTAGGTCTCAGCTTTCCTGTCATCTTCCCGAGAAGGCCCATGCCACCCCACTCAGATTGGAAAGGCCCACCTCATTCTCAGGGAACATTCTTTGCTTCACAACTCAGCTTTTCCTGTGATTATTGTGCAAAATCTCTCTCACCCGTCACACTAGTAATTCTAAAAGGGCAAGGGCTGGTGTGTTTTCTTCAACACTTTATCTCCAGAGTAGAATAAAGATGCCGCCTAAATAAGTGAATGCTCAATAAATGTGTGTTGGATGATTAACAGATAATTTAAATGCACATCTCAGAAAACTAAGGAATAGAACAGGAGACATCAAAGGACTGAGACATATGAGAGGGACCAGTGAAAGCAAAGACATTTAAAGAAGATCTTGAACAATTTGCCTTTTCCTATAAAACAAAGGAGACTTCATTGCCAGAAGAACTGTGTATTATTGTGTGGTACAGAGCCTGTCATGTAATGAGTGTTCAACAAATATTCATTCAGTGGATGAATATATAATTAAAAGAAGCCATGCACAGTTAACATAATCCCACTGGATGCTGATATAACACAACTTAGATGTGATTTTTAACACAAGGAAGAATACTTGATTGTTAAAAATTAAATGAATTGTAATTTCAGGAACAAAAACATTAAGGACTACTTGGAGATTTTTTTTTTTCTGTTGGATTTATAGAATATTCAAAATGCCTTGATTAATATATGTATATATTCAACGTGGCTTAGATGGTAACGAATCTGCTTGCAATGCAGGGGACCCAGGTTTGATTCCTAGGTCAGGAAGATGCCTGAAAGAGGGCATGGCAACACACTCCAGTGTTTTTGCCTAGAGGATCCCTTGGACAGAGGAGCGAGGCAGGCTACAGTCATGGATTTGCAAAGGGTCAGACAGGACTGAATGACTAAGCACACACACACAAAACAGAGATGTGGATTGTGAAGGGAAATAACCAGCTCTGAAAGGATTTCTCCTACATTTACAAAAATGGTGAAAATGTTGTTTTTTAATGTTTATTTTTATTTATTTACATTTACAATAGTAGCTTAAGGGTCAAATATAACCAAAAATGGACAGAAGGAGGGACAATGTTTACTGAGAAGATAATTTCAGTTTTGAATATGTTCATATTGTTCTTGGAAATTTCTAGCTGTAGGTGGGGCTTAGGGTCAGATATGTCATTTCTTTTGTTTCTATTTCATTCAGGCGTGATGAACATATTATTGAACTCATAGCATCCTTGTAGGAGAAGCATTGTTATATGTAAAATGTTTAAAAGTGACTGGCAGCTAGCTGATAGTCAATGAACATTAGCCATTATTATAAACAACATCACTGATATCAATAAGTATACTAGACAATTGAATAACTAGGTCTAGAATGGAGGATAGAGAGCAGGTCTGTCCACACACATTGGGAAAAGTCAGTAGAGGTGATGACTGAATCTATGGGTAAACCCAAAAATGGATTTACCCAAAAAGAGAGTCTACAGATTGGGAAGAAATGAGATAGAAGGGAAAAAACAATCTTCTGGGAATATTTATATTGTAGTTATTAAGAGTTTATTCAGTTAAGGAAGCTAAGAAGAAATGGAAACAGTACAGGCCTTTTGGAAAGGAAATCATAAAGATGGTTAAAATAAATGAATTTCAGTTGAGTTAGGAGATATTTACAGGAATCTGGTCACAAAATATGATTTTAAAAAAGCAGGAAAAAATACTTTATACCAAATAACCCCTATAGTCAGTTATATTTTATCTTATGAATGGGTTTTTAGCAATATTTTATAATTTATATTTTTATGTAACTATAATGCATGCAATTTCCATCTCCAAATTAGTCCCCCAAAACTTAAGTTTAGGTTTGGGACAGTATGAAGGGAGATTTTTTTTTTTTTTATCTTAGAATTAAAATCATACTGTCTTAGATTTCTTAGGAAAGCAATGTTTGTTTGCTGAATGTGAATGCATTAATAAATTAATAAAATTTATGAGATTAACCAAAAGAAGCATTATGTAAAAATAACCCTGGGATTTCTTTGGAAGGAATGATGCTAAAGCTGAAACTCCAGTACTTTGGCCACCTCATGCGAAGAGTTGACTCATTGGAAAAGACTCTGATGCTGGGAGTGATTGGGGGCAGGAGGAAAAGGGGATGACGGAGGATGAGATGGCTGGATGGCATCACTGACTTGATGGATGTGAGTCTGAGTGAACTCCGAGAGATGGTGATGAACAGGGAGGCCTGGCGTGCTGCGATTCATGGGGTCGCAAAGAGTCGGACACGACTGAGCGACTGAACTGAACTGAACTGAACTGAAAGACGTTTCTTGGGAGAAGGGGATAATTTATGTTAAATGTTGTTTCTGTTTTCTTAGTAATTCTGCTCTGGCTCCAAGCTGGATAAAACAGAAGCTACTGTGAAGCCCTGTTTTAGATGGCAGTTAGCAATTCTGTTATCCCTGGCCACATCTGTCAGAAGCTCATCCTTACCTGAGTGATGTACTTCTCACAGCACATCCTACCTGGCCCCCATCCATCATCCACCCCACCTCCACCAGACTTCACTCTATACCATCTTCTCCGTGTATATCCAGTGATGTTCTTCAGTGATGTCTGAGTGCCTGCTCTGGGTACCTTTTGATGGTTTGGTGAGTGAAACCCTTAGTTTATTTTTACTTTTAAGGATATATGTTTATCACATAGTGTTACTGTAGCCAGTATCTTCCCATGTGAAATTTACACATGCCCCCATAGGAATCTTGCTTCCTCCTCCTACCAGCTCCGTGACCTTGAGAAAATTATTTTACCTTTCTGTGCCTCAGATTCTTCATCTGCAAAATGAAAATTAAAAGCATAGTGTATATACCAGGTAGCACTACTGGTAAAAGCCTGCCAATGCAGGAGATGTAGGAGATGCAGGCTTGTTCCCTGGGTCGGGAAGATTCCCAGGAGGAGGGCATGGCAACCCACTCCAGTATTCTTGCCTGGAGAATCCCATGGACAGAGGAGCCTGGTGGGCTGCAGTTCATGGGGTCGCTAAGAGTTGGACATGACTGAGTGATTTCACTTTCACTTTTCACTTTCATGCATTAGAGAAGGAAATGGCAGCCCACTCCAGTATTCTTGCCTGGAGAATCCCACAGACATAAGAGCATGGCAGGCTACAGTCCATGGGGTCGCAGAGAGTTGGACAGGACTGAAGTGACTTAGCACGCACCTCACGACACATTTGCATCATGCACAGCACACACATTTAATGTGATGTCGAACAGAATATGTGCTTTGTAAGCGTAAGCTGTCCTCATCAGTATTTTTGAACAGGGTTTTAAGTACTCAAAGACAAGTAAGATATATTTACTCCCTGCCTTCAGGAAGCTCGCACTTCATCAAAGGAAACTGACCTTTAAGCAAATTATGGAAAATACAGCATCACTAGCTGCAGAATCGGAACACGAAGCATTTAGTCAGGTTGGCTTGGGGTAAACATAAACCCTGGAGAAGGAAATGGAAACCCACTCCAGTATTCTTGCCTGGAGAATCCTGTGGACAGAGGAGTCTGGTGGGCTGCTGTCCATGGGGTTGCACAGAGTTGGACACAACTGAAGCAACTTAGCATGCATGTACGCTTGGGGTTCAGTGGCTGTAGGGGATTCAGATCATGTGGTACAAGAAAGGGATATCTTTATGTGCTAGTTGAGAGATTACCTGGCTTATGCTAAATTATGTATCAGAAAGATTTTTGTCGAGTCTTACGGATAAGAATGGAGAAATAAAAAGGGCAATCGTGGTCCCACAGATGCCTGAGAAATGAGAACAGGCAAAATGGAAAGGCACGTTATCAACACATAAACGTGGAATATAAAGTTAAAATAGAAAACCATGGATGCTTTTCAGGCACAAATGATAAATCTTATGACTCTGAAAATGTTTTCATGTTTTGCCATTGTATTGGGAAAGACAGTATGGTAATAGGAATAATATGATAATGCATAAAAAAATGAATGGAAGCTTGAGAATTAAACATAAAAATGTGTTGAAATATACAAATTATTGTAAAAATAATACATTTTATATGTGGATGCTTTATATAAACTACAAGCCCAGATATTAGTATTTTAAAATTTCATAGAACTGAGCAATACTATCTTTATGTACATATTAAAAAATAAACATTAAAATGCATATTTGACACTATATAGTCCATCTATGATTTTTTTTAATTGGTTGGACTGCAAGGAGATCCAACCAGTCCATTCTAAATGAAATCAGTCCTGGGTGTTCTTTGGAAGGACTGATGCTAAAGCTGAAACTCCAATACTTTGGCCACCTGATGCGAAGAACTGACTCATTGGAAAAGACCCTGATGCTGGGAAAGATTGAAGGCCTGAAGAGAAGGGGACAACAGAGGATGAGATGGTTGGATGGCATCACTGACTCAATAGACATGAGTTTGAGTAAACTCCGGGAGTTGGCAATGGACAGGGAGGCCTGGTGTGCTGCAGTCCATGGGGTTGCAAAGAGTTGGACAGGACTGAGTGACTGAACTGAACTGACCTGAAAGATGAACATGTTATTTCCTTATCAATTATTAGGCTGAAAGATTTTTCTCCTTATAGATATTTGACATCAAGAAAAATAAATATAAGTACGTTCAAAAAATTTATAGCAATAACATTTAAAATTGTCTATCAACTCTCATGATGTTTCTCTGGCCAGTTCTATGTCATTATTTCCCTTGGAGTAAGTTTTGTTTCTGGATAGAAATCCAATCACGAGAGTGCATCCTAAACCAAAAAGTAAGCCAATAATTACCCCCAAAGTCCCTCTGGATTAAGTGTGCCTACTCTTCAAAAAAAAAAAAAGCGGGTGTTTGAGAACTAAAGAGATCGTGTCTGATGGGAGTAAGGAATTGGCCCTGGGTTATAATCCTGGATCGTACATTACCATCTCTGCATGGTTGGCCAATGATTTAACTCCTTTGCCTTAAGATGATCACAACTCTTTGAAGCTTAGACTGGTAATTAAATATTCTCTGATATTGGAAACTGTTACTCAGATACTTGGAGGGATACCCTTTTTCCCTAAATCCAGAAAATTGTTTCCAGATTTTGAAGCACAATTTTATTCAACATAAGTTATTATTTTTTGATGAAGAAAATGCAAAACATGTTTACACGAACACCATGTAAACATGACTCCAAAATTCTTCCCTGCATGGAGATGTTTTACAGCTAAGTATGAAATATGAATATTAGAAATTCAGTTTTGAAAAATCAAATACTTCAAAATAAATTTTAAATAAAAAACAGCAAGGTATAATTTGGGGCTTGATTTAGTTACTTTGACTCATATGTCTTATGTTACTAGTTGCTTTTCTTTCAAAAGCTCTTTTAAAATATCCATAATAATGTACTTCAATCCACTGAATATTTTTTGAGTTAAAAAAACTCTGAATGTATGTTAGCAATGTTATAAATAATTAGCAGAATAAATGCTATATAGGATGTGGAATATTTTTAATACACACATGAACATACACACACACAGAAACACCAACAATATTAAATAAAAAGAACAAAGACATGCTTATCTCTTTAACACAAATAGCTGACAGGATAATGTACATAAAACAGACTTGAAAGGTGTTTAAGATACAAACTAAGTATAGTTATAAACTCGAGTGCATTTTAATTTAAAGACAACCCCAAATAAAGATGACAAATGTCACACTGATTATCTATACCAAATCTCACTGAGAACTAAGGCACGTATTTTCAAGAAGGCTATGTAAGGGTCGATATGTTATCTCTCATCTCAGAATCACGTAGAACTCAGTGTCCCATGTGACTGCCATTCATGACTCAGATGTCAATAAAATTGTCCTCTGATAGTTGAGAGAACAGGCAAGTCTAATCTAGGAAGGGTGAAATTGTGGCGGGGGAGAGACACATGGAAAGCAAGAGTATATACTTCATAATACTACAGATTTCCATTTTCATAAGAATCTCAACAACCTTGCAAATCATTTTAATTAGGCTATTTCCTTGTAAATCTATATATATTTACACAAAAGTGCTTTTAGATATGGGTCAACTATACTCAATAGCTTCAAGTTTAAATAAACACATTTTTTTCTTTTTGTAACACAAAATTCTTGACAATAAGACGTTGGGGAGTGGGGAAGGTGATGTTTACATAAAAAACCTCTAAGCTGCATTATATTATCTCAAAGAAAAAAAGAAGAAAAATGGAAAACAAGCATACATTAATTTATAATCGATTTTGGTTCTGATTCTTACCTAATAGTCTTTCTTATCTATTAATGTTGGTAATATAAGGAGTGGTAATTAAAATACTATGATTATAATACATCTGTCTCTTATACACATCTGCTTCCTGAAGCTGATGTGCAGGAGAGAACTGGTTCCAGCACTGATGCCACACCCGAGACTTTTCTGGTGTTTTCCAGCTCCCAAGGTCTGCAGGGCATGGTCTCCTCTGCTTGAAAGGCTCTTCCTCCGTTACTTTCTCTCTGTGCCCCAACCTGCCACTTATTTGTCGTCTAGGTCTCAGCTTTCCTGTCATCTTCCCGAGAAGGCCCATGCCACCCCACTCAGATTGGAAAGGCCCACCTCATTCTCAGGGAACATTCTTTGCTTCACAACTCAGCTTTTCCTGTGATTATTGTGCAAAATCTCTCTCACCCGTCACACTAGTAATTCTAAAAGGGCAAGGGCTGGTGTGTTTTCTTCAACACTTTATCTCCAGAGTAGAATAAAGATGCCGCCTAAATAAGTGAATGCTCAATAAATGTGTGTTGGATGATTAACAGATAATTTAAATGCACATCTCAGAAAACTAAGGAATAGAACAGGAGACATCAAAGGACTGAGACATATGAGAGGGACCAGTGAAAGCAAAGACATTTAAAGAAGATCTTGAACAATTTGCCTTTTCCTATAAAACAAAGGAGACTTCATTGCCAGAAGAACTGTGTATTATTGTGTGGTACAGAGCCTGTCATGTAATGAGTGTTCAACAAATATTCATTCAGTGGATGAATATATAATTAAAAGAAGCCATGCACAGTTAACATAATCCCACTGGATGCTGATATAACACAACTTAGATGTGATTTTTAACACAAGGAAGAATACTTGATTGTTAAAAATTAAATGAATTGTAATTTCAGGAACAAAAACATTAAGGACTACTTGGAGATTTTTTTTTTTCTGTTGGATTTATAGAATATTCAAAATGCCTTGATTAATATATGTATATATTCAACGTGGCTTAGATGGTAACGAATCTGCTTGCAATGCAGGGGACCCAGGTTTGATTCCTAGGTCAGGAAGATGCCTGAAAGAGGGCATGGCAACACACTCCAGTGTTTTTGCCTAGAGGATCCCTTGGACAGAGGAGCGAGGCAGGCTACAGTCATGGATTTGCAAAGGGTCAGACAGGACTGAATGACTAAGCACACACACACAAAACAGAGATGTGGATTGTGAAGGGAAATAACCAGCTCTGAAAGGATTTCTCCTACATTTACAAAAATGGTGAAAATGTTGTTTTTTAATGTTTATTTTTATTTATTTACATTTACAATAGTAGCTTAAGGGTCAAATATAACCAAAAATGGACAGAAGGAGGGACAATGTTTACTGAGAAGATAATTTCAGTTTTGAATATGTTCATATTGTTCTTGGAAATTTCTAGCTGTAGGTGGGGCTTAGGGTCAGATATGTCATTTCTTTTGTTTCTATTTCATTCAGGCGTGATGAACATATTATTGAACTCATAGCATCCTTGTAGGAGAAGCATTGTTATATGTAAAATGTTTAAAAGTGACTGGCAGCTAGCTGATAGTCAATGAACATTAGCCATTATTATAAACAACATCACTGATATCAATAAGTATACTAGACAATTGAATAACTAGGTCTAGAATGGAGGATAGAGAGCAGGTCTGTCCACACACATTGGGAAAAGTCAGTAGAGGTGATGACTGAATCTATGGGTAAACCCAAAAATGGATTTACCCAAAAAGAGAGTCTACAGATTGGGAAGAAATGAGATAGAAGGGAAAAAACAATCTTCTGGGAATATTTATATTGTAGTTATTAAGAGTTTATTCAGTTAAGGAAGCTAAGAAGAAATGGAAACAGTACAGGCCTTTTGGAAAGGAAATCATAAAGATGGTTAAAATAAATGAATTTCAGTTGAGTTAGGAGATATTTACAGGAATCTGGTCACAAAATATGATTTTAAAAAAGCAGGAAAAAATACTTTATACCAAATAACCCCTATAGTCAGTTATATTTTATCTTATGAATGGGTTTTTAGCAATATTTTATAATTTATATTTTTATGTAACTATAATGCATGCAATTTCCATCTCCAAATTAGTCCCCCAAAACTTAAGTTTAGGTTTGGGACAGTATGAAGGGAGATTTTTTTTTTTTTTATCTTAGAATTAAAATCATACTGTCTTAGATTTCTTAGGAAAGCAATGTTTGTTTGCTGAATGTGAATGCATTAATAAATTAATAAAATTTATGAGATTAACCAAAAGAAGCATTATGTAAAAATAACCCTGGGATTTCTTTGGAAGGAATGATGCTAAAGCTGAAACTCCAGTACTTTGGCCACCTCATGCGAAGAGTTGACTCATTGGAAAAGACTCTGATGCTGGGAGTGATTGGGGGCAGGAGGAAAAGGGGATGACGGAGGATGAGATGGCTGGATGGCATCACTGACTTGATGGATGTGAGTCTGAGTGAACTCCGAGAGATGGTGATGAACAGATAAGAGACAGGTTATCCACATACTCAAATTATTTCTAAGTTGAATCAGATCAAAATCCACATGCTTTAAAGAAAACATCATTCTTAATCATCAGAATAGAGGTTTCTAGTTTAACCATTCCTTCAATTTCTATTTATTCAAGATACATTCAATAAATACTTGTTCAACTGAATGAATGCATAACAGAATTAGTAAATATCTTGAGATAATAAAATAAATTTGGAACTGAATACTGAATTTGATTTTTCTGCACCAAGTGGAACCCCAACGCATAAATTCATTTCTTTACTTTTTAAAGAAGAGAAAATGTTGCCTTATGTTTTAACTGATCATATTACATTTCCTTTCATCATCCCAGGAGAGAGTCCTAGCATCCACATCCTCCAGGTGAGAAGACAAGAGACCAAGGGAGACGTGAACAAAGGCAGGAAAAGCTAGAATCCTGGTTTTGACTCCCTCCCAAGTGGTTAATCCACTCCCCCACATTCCAATTTACAATAAAATGAAATTGGCACATGAACCTGAAAAGGAAGAAAAAAAGAAAGAAACATGACCACATTGTGATGAATTCAGGCATATCCAATGAAGCAACAGTGCGTTTATGCATATCCAAAAAGGCTCTTGGTTCTGAAATAGAAAAACTGACGAATACCTAGTAGGAAAAAAAGACAATTAAAAAATAATCTGGAAGTGCTCGAGGGTAGAATTAAAATAGAAAATTGACTTGTGTTCATTCTAAAGTGACTTAAAGAAGGAATTCTGATGAGCAAACATATTCAAGATGGAAGAGCCTTCCTTTTCCTATAGAAATTCTATAAATTGTACATGGAGGAATATAACAAATTTGCAGTTACTGAATCAGAATATGCTAGTGATGCAGAAATACAGCTTGACAGGAAATTTTTACTTCCCTCTAGAAATTCTTAGTCATTTTTTTGTGGTTATTAAGAAGACTCTGAGACTGTCTTGTCTTACCTTTGACAAAATGAACTGCATTCTAAGTGACCTCAAAGTAAAATCTCAGGAAAGACAAGCCAGAAGTAGATGGGTTAGCATGAAATAAAAGCCAAAAGGTGAGATGAATGAAACTTTAAAACTAGCTACCATTAGAAGTATAATATATGAAAAATTGCATAAGGACAGGAAGAGAATGTAAAATGGTGAAGCAAGGAGGAAAAAAAATTATAAACACACAAATTCTTATGATCTAGATTTATACCAGGCACTTTCCTACTTGCACTGGATATTTGGTCATTTGTGTTAGTTGTTGGGCTTGAATATCTTCATTTTTATGTAAATATGTTTGAACCTTCATGTACTTAGAGTGCCATATGATATCTATGAGTTGTTTGAAACACAGAAATATACAAATATAATTTATTGATTAGTACCTAATAGAATCCCCAAATGTCACGATCTAGTCCAAGCAACATATTATGAGGGTGAATCCCTTTTAAAAAATCTGACACAACTGTCAGAAAACATTTAGTGGAACCCCAAATTCTCATTCAGAAGGTCATGATGATTCATTTATACTTACCTATCTTTAATGTTGGTGATTAAAAATAAATCATTTTTTTGCATTGGAACACTTTGCACAAAATGTACTCTACTTTTAAGCAGATGTTTATATCATTTGATTTCCTTTAATAAGCTTATTTAGAGTTCATACACCTGGAGAAGGAAATGGCAACTAACTCCAGTATTCTTGCCTGGGAAATCCCATGGACAGTGGAGCCTGGTGGCTACAGTTCATGGGGTCACAAAAGAGTCAGACAAGACATAGTTACTAAACAACCACAAAGACTTCATATAAAATTTGTGGGACTTAACCAATAAACTCTCCAAAGTTCATTGTATATTACTAATAAACCTTACATCATCAATTAAAATTAGCAATATAGAGAGAGATGGTATGGGGAGAGAGGTGGGAGGGGGGTTCAGGATTGGGAACACGAGTACACCTGTGGTGGATTCATGTTGATGTATGGCAAAACCAATACAGCATTGTAAAGTAAAATAAAGAAAAAAAAGAAAAAACTAATTGGACTTCCAACCAAAGGAAAAAAAAAAAAAAAAAGAACATGTGTAACTAATTCAATCCATACACCTACTCATTTCATTTCAATTAGAGGAAAATGGAATATTCACCTGAATTGCACCTCATTATACACAACAGAATTGCAAGCTCTCTAATAAATAAACTCTTACCCAGTCTAAAACAGGTTTAGAGACCCACATGTACCTTTTTAGGCATTAAAGTATTGAGTTTTGTTTATATTTCCTAGGCTGATAACTTTAGGATATGATGAGATAGGAAATAGAAAACTGGGAAGAAAATTACATTGTATAGTTTTCTAATTATTTTCAATAATTTTTTTAATGGTATAGTCAAAGTGTTGTATTAAAGTCATCCTGTAGGGTTATAATGTTGTTAAGATGTGTATAAGAGACAGGCTATGTAAGGGTCGATATGTTATCTCTCATCTCAGAATCACGTAGAACTCAGTGTCCCATGTGACTGCCATTCATGACTCAGATGTCAATAAAATTGTCCTCTGATAGTTGAGAGAACAGGCAAGTCTAATCTAGGAAGGGTGAAATTGTGGCGGGGGAGAGACACATGGAAAGCAAGAGTATATACTTCATAATACTACAGATTTCCATTTTCATAAGAATCTCAACAACCTTGCAAATCATTTTAATTAGGCTATTTCCTTGTAAATCTATATATATTTACACAAAAGTGCTTTTAGATATGGGTCAACTATACTCAATAGCTTCAAGTTTAAATAAACACATTTTTTTCTTNTTTGAGGAACTAAAATGGCTTAATTTTAGAATATATCTTAAAGCACTGTCTAAATATTAAGATGATCATCTTTGTAGAAAGACAAAGTTGATAGATTTTTAGCTTCTCATCAATACTCTCAATAAAATAAGAAATGAACACTTTTTGGAAACATGTATGACTGGAAATGTGTTACACTGTGGAATTTTTAAAGCAAGTTACTTTTTTGCTCTTTGATATGGTTGTAACAGCAGCTGAGCTGACAAAATGCAATGCAAAATGAGGAACAAAATTAATAGTTATATTTCTATATATGCCCAAAACACTTAGTGATTGTAAGCTTGGAATGTTGAAAATGTTAATGATTAGCTTAAAAAGTTATTTCTACTTTATTACAAGTATATCATGCTAATGTGTACACTGAGCAAAGGAGGTCCTTGTTGAGTAGAAACAGCTGGGTTTGCTTGGAACTACACGTAAGTACTTTTTTGTTTGTTTGTTTCTCATTATTATTAGTATTAAGAACTATTTCATAAAAATAAATAAAGATCTTTGTCTTTTTTAAGAACATGTTTTATGTATGACTGAAGTTTTTACAACATCCGAAAAAGCCATCCGATGTTAGATTTAAAAATAAAATCAAAAGCATTTTCTGACATAGTACACATGAAAAATTGGAAATTCCAATATCTTCAATAGAAGTTGTAGAAAGTGTATGTCTCCTTGGAGCCTGACACCCACTTAACACAGCAGAAAATAAGGTACCATATACTGTAAACAAAAAAGTACAGTAAAGGACAGTTGTAAATTTACATAAGAATAGTTCATAAACATTTTGGTCTTTCCATAACAGTTTTTATATAAAATGAATAAAAAAACCTTTAGACAGCTGTCATCACTCTTGTTTGACCACATTTCACTTGATGCACACAGATATATTTATATAACAATATATTGATGCACCGTTACATGGATATTATATTATGATTACTGCTTGTAACTGAGATGTGCATTATCCAATCAACATTATCCATAGTTGAAATACTCTTACATTTATGTATTCTTGTCATGTTGTATCTATAAAAACATGAAAATATAACTTTACATTATTTCAATTATTTACATTAGTTCAAGCTTGACAGAGAAAAATTGATAAGCTACAATTTGTAGAAGAGTAGGCCCAGAGGTACATCAAATAGCATTGATTGTATATTGTCATCTTTTTCATTTTTAAAAATCATTTTAAGTATAATATGGAAACAATTAGTCTGCAATTTGGTCATTCTAGCATTGATGATTTAAACTTAAAATGCACCTCCAACATTCCTGATGAGGAGAAATGCACGGAAATTATATTGTTTTATCCTGGAATTTGTGATTAGGGACAGCTAAATTTAAGGAAGAATATCATGATACCTCACACTACCACTTTCCATGCAAGTGATTGCTATTAAGACTCCACATTTCTCTTTCCCTTTGTGATACATAATAAATAAGAATGTTTTCAAGACACTTAGTAAAACACCAAGTGCATGCCTGCAGAGATAGCAAGAATAAAAATATTAAAAATTATGACTGAATGTTAATAATTTTAAACTCTGAATTAATTATATTGTAAAGGGCTTCAGTGGAAATAAATGGTCTTTTATGAAGGGAAAGATAGATCCTTTAAATTTCTCAACTGGAGAAATACAAGATCTTTAGTCATGAGTTATAGATATGTGTTTTAGCCACACTGGGCATTTTAAAATAGCTATTCCATCCAAGAAATAAAAGTATAAAAAATATTTATTTTAAGGTCATTTATATTGATGACAATTAGAAGAAACTGTATTGCAGGTGACTCAAAAGTGCTTAAATTATTCATAATATATAAGATTTATGCCAGCTCTTAAAATTTTAAAGACAAAAACACAGATTTAGTTTATGGAATTTGATCAACAGGCAGCTGTCTACTTTCAAGACATTTCTAACTTTACCTACAACTGATACTTTTCTCTCTCAGACACTTTAAAATGGAACCTCACATACTCTGGTATTTGTTTTTTAAGATTAGCTTTTAAAATCTATTAGCATTTATCTACAGAGATTAAATGCTTTATATATGAGAAGCCATACTAAAAACAGGTTCAGATTTTGTTTTGGGAGTTTATACTTTAAGAACCATCTGATCTTCTTGAAAGTGGGCTAATTTCTCTGGGAACCTAACAAGTTAATAGTCTTTGAATTCACTTGACTTACTGATGACCAAACTGTAGCTAAGTAAAATTAATTGGACCACTTGCAAATAAAACAATAGAAAAATGTTTATTTCAAATGTCAAGCACTGCCAAGTAATTTTATATTAACACCAAATGTTAAAGAATAGGATACATTAAAGTTTTAATAAC
>SJYT01024726.1:47500-56865 GCA_006410635.1 Cephalophus harveyi
CTAAAGATTCCATGTGCCATGATGAAGATCAAAGATCTCCAGCTAAATAAAGAAATAAATATTTTTAAAATCAGTAAAACAAAAATAAAGAGAACATTTTTATTCAATGTTTAAGCACCAAGATAATGTTTATTACAATATGTACTGTCAAAAAAAAAAAAAAAAAACTTCAGGTGACCTGGATGAAAGAAGGAAGGCCTAATTGCAGCAGCATAATTGAAGGAATATTAATCTGAAACATTAATCAGTTCAGAAGCAAAGATAGACACTCAAAAGTGTCATTGAATATTTAGAGTTAAAAAAAAAAAGTTGAGTAGAGTTGAAAAGTCATAGCATTTGAATATCTCTTTATATTTCTGTTCACATGTTTCTCAAATGATTTTCAGCCCTCTTGGAAAGATGACTGTGAATAACCCTTTTATTATCCTAATACAAGAGGTTTGAAATGGAAACTTGAAAACTTTCTTTTCAGATTCATGAGACTTTGGGACTTTTTGTTAGTTTGTTACTCTGAGGAATTAAAAAAAAATAACCATTTTCTTAGAAAAAGCAAGTATAAATCAGTTCATCACAAGCAGACATAATGTAAACTCAGATTTGCTTAAAATGCTGCCCTAGGGCTGAGGCCTGCTGTATATGTATGTGAAAGCACTGTATTTGGTGAAAATCCAGGATCAAGAGTAAATCAAGCATGGAGTAGGCTTATTTCCCTGAAGTTTAGAATATATATAACCCAGAGAGGTGCTCAGGCACTGGCTGCATCTCTCCACTGTCCCCTGTGAATAGGGGCTGCAGTACTGAGACAGCCCCACAGGCCAGGTCAGCCCAACTCCCCCCCAAAAGGAATTTCACTCCAAATTTATAAAAATTTCTTTACTAAATAATATATCTATCATATAACAATGTATCTAAACCACTCTTAAAATGACTTCTGTTTCAAAGCAATTCTCCTTCCTGAGATTATAGAGTTAAAACTTCATTACCTAATGAATCAGACTTCCTTGCTGTCATGAAAGTACATCCATGATAGTGAAAGCTCCATCAGAATCCCATCTAGGGAAATTTTATCTTCATGATCACAGTGACTGGCACAGTATCTTGCATATAAAGGTTCATAATGTATGCGAACAGAATATTCTGGAATTGGTTAGAAAGCTTAAGAGCATCTTTGCTTTATTTGAACCTTTGTCTACTGTAGAAGGCATTTATATTGTTTTACTTCATAGAACACTATAAACTGTTCTCTGACAAATTGAAAGATGTAAAAATATTTGTCTTTGATTACATATCATTAAATATTATTAAATCTTATTAAACTTCGTGATCTTTTTTGTCATGTGTATTCCCACAAAAATAAGTGATACTGGAAACAAAGAGACCCATGCAACTCCTCTCCCAGCACCCCTCCTCCCTGCTCAAGTACAAAGACCCCTCCATGTTCCCCGCCTCTTGTTTGTAGAAAAGCTGAAGTCTCTCAGGCCTCCCTGAGTCACAAAAGAGCAGGCTCGAGCAGTTAATGATCAAGACAATAGAATGTCACAGTCTCAGTGTCTGATGCACATTCCTGAGTTTTTTTTAACAGATACTACAGCTGCCACCAGAAGGGAAAAGCTAACTGCATGATGACTGGACTGCAGCTATGACAAAAGCTGCACCATCTTGAGCCACATTGAGTCTATGCCTAATACAATTCCAAGAACTGATCTCCAGAGAAAGGGATTAACATTTTGCTCATAGTAACGCCATCTTTGTAGGGATAAAAATGAGTGTAGCTTGTTCTGCTTGTATAGCTAGGTGGACAGCTAACACTGTCAGTAAGGAGATGCTATAGAATCATGTTGACATCTTCCACTCTGAAAATACAGTGCTCTAAGTCAGCAGGAAGCAGATAGAGATGATGGCCCTTCACTGCAATCCTATAGAAATGGAATGATGTCTGACAGTGGGGAACTGAAAGCAACTCTTTAGCCCTTTCCCTGTTTACCCATTTCTATCCCCGCCTAACCTTAAAAACCTAATTATAGAAATGAGATCCCTAGGCAATTGAAACTAACTCCTAATTTGGGCTCTCCTGAATGCACACCATGCAATGCCTGACCTGTTGATTCTTCTCCTAGATAAAAAGAGGTAAGAATTCAGCAGTTAAAGAATGACTAGCTCTCCACACAAAACTGTTGCTTTAGCAAACCTGCAGGCAGATCACTTGGGCAAGATAACATCTGAACAGAGTCAGCCAGCCTGCAGCCACAGAGGAAAATGCATAACCCACTCTCCTGCCTCCGCCACTCCCTGAGATTCTCCCTCCGTTTTTCCCTTGAAAACCTACCATGACTAACCAGAATCTTGGGAGCTGGTCTCAGCTCCCATGAGTCCATCTTCTCCCTAGATTGCTGATTAAAGCAATTTTCTTCCTACTGACACTTGCCTCTCAAGTTATTGGAGTAGCAAGCAGCTGAACCCGAGTTCACTAGTAGTATCAAAATGCTTTGAAACAAAATCATAGGCTGATAGAGTTCAAAATGAAATTGCACAATTAGATTATAAAGCCATCCATTCATTAAACATACCAATTATTCCAAATCTGAAATATCAATTTTGAATCGCTAAATATTACAAAAAATGCTTCATAAACATTGTACTATTCAGAGAAAATGCAAAAGTTAGTAATGAAGTTAAAAGGGAAAATACAAATCAAACTCAAGATAATTTCTCTTTAAAAACTAAATTTTTTAATAGGACATTTAAATGGCATGAATCAGGTCAAAGATCATATTCACTGAGTGTGGTGAAATTTCCTGTTTCACTAATAAATGGTTTCTAGTTAAAGATATTTCTAAATGTATGGATAGAATATTCTTTTGAAAGATTAAAGGATTGTAACATGCAATCTAGGGGGAAAATGCACACAGCTATATAGTGTTTTGATTAAGTTATTCCATCCCTGTCTTTGTGGTCCTGTCTCCCTTGAAAGATGTTTCGACATGTTAACCTAGACATAAAAAATACAAGGCTCTAATAACTCAGTCACTTTTTATGATCGGGTTTTACATGTATTATAACATGTATTTTTTAATTCAGCAGCAGTTTATGATGTAATTTTGGATTAATAAAATCTACAAGTAATCTAAGATCTTAAAATATACATTGCTTCTTTGCATAAATGTGAAAATAATTTTTTCATAGAGCAGAAGGTATATATTTCACTTTTTCTCACAGTGTGTTAACTCATTTGTCTCCCAGGTGTTAGTTTACTGTTTACTTCCTTAACAAATTAATGAAATATATTCATAACCATGTCTTTTCAAGACCATTTGTTTGAATAGGTTTGATTAAAGGTGTGCAAGCAATTCATGGACAGTACAATTCTGTTATGTTGAAAAATATTATTCATTAGGACAAAAAACTTATTAATTTGAATTTTCTAGTTGCCTTCAGAAAAAGACTAGAAAAAAAGGTTGACTAAATTTTATACTTAGAGACAATTCAAGGGATCTGTGCATAGCTTCTATTGACAATATCATAAAAGGTGTTAGTCTGAACTAAATAGCTAAGCAGGTGATGCCTTGAAATTCTGTTCTTCTCCAAAACTACAGCAATCCAAAAAGTAATCATCAAGAAAACCATCAATCCAAAGGCAAAGTGAAATTCTCCCTTAGGCTTTCCATCCTTTAACCTGAATGACAATTCATCATCATCATTATTTTTTAGTGCCAAGACAATTTAAGTGAGAATGTTTAACTTAATTTATAAGTTCAATGGCCTTATACACTGAAAAAGATACTACAGTTCCAACCTCTTGACCACTCATTTATTTGAATATATTTACAAGTAGACTAAAAAGAAAAAAAATATATCCTATGTGGTCAACTAAGGTAATACATATACAAAGTACTTCCTATTTAAATTCCATATTTCATCAGTTCGTGTTACAGACATTATTCTACATCAAAAGCATCCATAAAATTTAGGCAACGGTCAAAAAATACAAGTCAAATACTGATCAGGTTGATTTAATCAGCCTCTACGTGTGGACTTCAAAAATGAGGAACAGGCCATGATGACCACCCACCCTTGTAAGCAGTGCTTAAACTTGAGCACGTAGAAGATGACACAAGCAAATCATACTGAATTTTTATGTAAAGTACCTACTTTCCTACCATTCATAATACTAATCAGAGTTCCAGTCTGGAGAGAAGAGAATGATGCAATGAAGGCGGAAAGTGGGCTGGAAGGATGGTTTCCAATCTCTATTTCCAAGATCGCCCTCGGTAAAAGCTTTAAGTCTTTATGAGGGATCATGACAATTCCCTTTCCCATCCCTCTGCAAATTTAAGTCTCAGTCACTACTAAGCCAAAGAATATGGCACTTTCTAAGTTTACATATTAAATCAAGTGAACTACTCTTTCAGGAATTATGATAAAGTGAAGTGAATTCCTTTAGGATGGTATCCGCCATCACATTTTGATGAAGAGATAAGGAGATTAATCACAGCTTGGTCAGGAAACTGATCCTGATTACCCTGTGTTTCTTAAGGAGTCAAGGCTCTTTGCACATGGCTATTCAAATCCCTTTTCATGGTCTGATGTTAGTAATAAGGATATCAATTTGACTAATATTTCAAAGAAAATGATTTTAATATTTACTTAGAAAACATGACCATATTCTAGTACTGCTGGGGAAAAGTTCTATATAAACACAATTGATATAATTATATCTAAGAAAAAGACAGCTTCCTTTTCTGGTGATAGAAGCCAACAGTCATTTTAATTTAGTTTAATTACCTCTTCATAAACATTGATACAGGCATCAACTCTCCTAAGAGTTAAATAAGCCTTTTCCGTGTTAGGAAAAAGTGACTTTTTAAAGGAAATAGTTATTATCCTTATGAAACATACACATTTATTTGAGAATTAGTAGAAAATACAGGCACTGCCTTGCAAACATTCTTCACTGTTTATCTATTAACTCTGACACAGTCCACTTTCCAAAAAACAAAAACACAAAAAACAAACCTTATTTACCCACTAATTTCTGATAAAATATTGAATACCTTCTCAAAATGTCAGCAGAACATTTTTTGCTAGCATGGGAGTTCTAAATGATTCCCAAATACGAATGATGTCCAAAGGTTCTAAAGAGAGACTCCTGAATGGCAGGGTGAGTTTACAGAGTTGTTAAATGTTCCACATTACGATAATCTCTCAATCTCACTTTCACTTCAAAGTAAATAGACATACTTTTCATGAAAATCCTCTCTTTTCTTTCTAGAAAGAATACAATGTCTGAGGAGGCATAACAAATAATAAGGGTAAAAAACCTTGACCTAGAACCTTCTGAATGTAAAGATTAAAGAGTCACCATGCAAGTTAATTACCTATATTTCCTAGTCCACTTGGTTGACAGTCTATAAAAAATGTGTATTTGAGACAAAAAAACTTCCTTTTCTTTTAGGATTTCAGTGTTTTGCCTGATCTAACTTTCCTGTGGAACTCATAGCAGGGCCCACTTTTCCATTCTAGATGTCATCAGGAATTCACACTGTCCCTGGCAACCACTACTTTTATCAGGCAAAATATATATATATATATATTTGTAAGTCTCATTCTGTTATCCTCTGCCATTTACAAGTCTGCAATCCTGAACAAACTTGTCTATGTGTGAGTTATAGTCACTTATTTGAGATCCAAACTTTTTAAATCTACTAGCATACCCTGGAATTTTAATTTTCTCTACTAGGTTTCCACCTGAGTAGAATGCATCTGCTGTTCATTTATTTTCCAGATATAATTTCTAACATAAACAAAATACAGTCAAATTGAATCAAGAATACCTTAATATTTTGAACTGAATGTCTCTTGTCACTTTCTGTGTTGGGTATCATTAGAAGTCTTCATATCTCAATATGTCTCAGGTGAAGCTAAAATAATTCTGACTTGGAAAACTTCATCTTTCAATAGCTTGCTTTGCTATGTATAATAAGGACTTACCAGGTGGCACTAGTGGTAAAGAATCAGCCTGCCAATGCAGGAAGTGGAGATCTGGGTTCAGTCCCTGGGTCAGGAAGATCCCCTGGAGGAGGACATGGCATCCCACTCCAGTATTCTTGTCCAGAAAATCCCATAGACAAAGAAGACGGGTGTGCAATCCATAGGGCTGTATATAGTCTGACACAACTGAAGTGCCTTAGCATACACACACGTGTACAATAAATGTGAATGGTGTGTTAGCATAAAAGATTATAAAATTATTTTTGTGTAACAGTTACAAAAAAGATCTAGGAGAAAGACATGTAGCCTTGGTAACACAGTTTGAGAAAATTTAAGTCATTGAGGGTTATTGATACTAAGTATAAAATAAATGGGCTTCCCCAGTGACTCAGTGGTAAAGAATTCGCCTACAATGCAGAAGACACAGGAGATGCAGGTTTGATCCTTGGGTTGGGAAGATCCCCTGGAGAAGGGGATGGCTACCCACTCCAGTATTTTTGCCTGGAGAATTCCTGGACAAAGGAGCCTGGTGGGCTACAGTCCATTTGGTTGTAAAGAGTCAGATAGGACTGCCAGACTAACACTTTCACTAAACAGGGCATCATTTATACAAGGAAACACACACAAAATAATTCATATCAGCAAGAATGTCATTAAGAGACTCTTTTAGGAGGGTTATTTTCAAGGTTCTAAGGGAGGTCATATTTGAAACAATGAAGCAGAAAGTGGCTGGAGCGGGAAAATGGGCTCTAAGGAAATAAACCTACAAATTTGTCACCTGAAGGAAATGAACAGAGAAATTGAAGATAAAGGAAATCAGTGTCCCAAGAGGGACTCTACAACATTTCAGAACATCTGAACATAGATTGAAGGTCAAGGAGAAGTACCCTGGTGGAGATAAAAAGACTAAAGATATTACTGCGTGAATGTTAAGTCGTTTCAGTAGTGTCTGACTCTTTGTGTCCCTAAGGACTGTAGCCCACCAGCCTTCTTTGTCCATGGGATTCTCCAGGCAAGAATACTGGAGTGGGTGGCCATCCCTTCACTGGGGGATCTTTCCGACCCAGGTATTGAACCCACATCTCTTGAGTCTCCTGTATAGGCAAGTGGGATCTTTACCACTAGTGCCACCTGGGAAGCTCCAAAGACATTATTAAGGTATAAATTTTAGATCAATTTCTTTCATAGTTAGAGAGACATATTTTCAAAGACCCAGATTAGCTTTACAAGCAAAAGTACAATTATCCCTCTGACTGGTAGAATAAAAACATGAAGAATATACTACACTGGCAAATAAAAGATCTAAAACTCCTTTTATGCCTTTGTCCATCACTGAAAGTAGCTTTGCTTTAATGTGATTACACCAATAAAGATCGATTCCAATAATGAAAATTTTGAAGTAAAACTTTATTTCCTCAACATACTAGACTAGTATTTTATTTAGGTTATTTATAAGACAGTAAAATACCTAAGAGATAAATCCAACTTTTCCTCAACTCATGGATTTTAATTGGTAACCATAACGTCACATTTTGGTTGGTATACTCCCACAGTAACACCTACTTTGGTAGGTATACTTCATATCAAGGAAATATTGTATTTCTATTTCCATATGTAGATTCATTTTGAGGCTATGAGCTGAGAACATGCTGCAGAACATAAATATTAATACAAACAGTGTGATACTGATAACTATTTGCAGAGCAGGACTAGAGACACACACACAGGGAACAGACTTGTGGACACAGACGGGTAGAGAGGGTGGGGTGAATTGAGATACACTACCATGCATAGAGAACTTCCCTGGTAGCTCAGACAGTAAAGCGTCTGCCTACAATGTGGAAGACCCAGGTTCAATCCCTGGGTTGGGAAGATCCTCTGGAGAAGGAAATGGCAACCCACTCCAGTACTCTTGCCTGGAAAATCCCATGGACAGAGGAGCGTGGTAGGCTACAGTCCATGGGGTCGCAAAGAGTCGGACACGACTGAGCGATGTCAGGTCACCATGCATAAAACAGCAAGGATGGGAAGCTTCTGTATAACACGGGAAGCTCAGCCTGGGTCTCTGTGACAACCTAGGGGAGTGGGATGGGGTAGGGGTTGTGAGAGAGGGCATATATGTATACTTGTGGCTGATTCATATTATATGCAGAAGCCAACACAACACTGTAAAGCAATTAATTGGGAAGATCCTCTGGAGAAGGAAATGGCAACCCACTCCAGTACTCTTGCCTGGAAAATCCCATGGACAGAGGAGGCTAGTAGGCTATAGTCCATGGGGTCGCAAAGAGTTGGACACAACTGAGCGATTAAACTTTCACTTTCACTTTCCTGGAGTAGGAAGTGGCAAGCAGCTCTGGTATTCTTGCCTGGAAAATCCCATGGACAGGGGAGCCTGGCATGCTACAGTCCATAGGGCCGCAGAGTTGGACGCAACTGAGCACATCACATGTCATGCCAAGGTCACTCAGGTGTTATCAGTAGCAGCAAAAGATGAAAAATAATCCAAATGCCCAATACAAGTTTGCTTTAATAAATCATAATATATCCACACAATGAAGAACTATAGATTTTTAAAAGAATGAAGAAGATAACATGTGTGGCTATCATGTGTGTGTGTGTGTGAGACTCTGTGTGTATATGCATACTCTGTGTTGTGTAAATAAAATTAACAAAGTGCACAACAATATATATACTGTTATTTTTAAGGAAGAAAAAGAAGATGCAAGAAGAAACACAGGATGAACAAGGTAGAAGCTAAGTTTAAAAAACAGTCATCTATGGCAGGGGTAAGTTAATAAAATATTTCACAGAAGTGTGGTTTGACCTGTTTGACTTTGTGAGGATTTTCTATATGATTAACATCTCATTTGAAATAAAACAAATTAATTCACCAATAATATTAACAAGATTCATATTAAACTAGCAGTTTCTCAGTTTCTTTGAAATGGTATTTATGAAAGAATATAACTAGAGGGATTTTTAACAGCTTAAGTTTTTCAAAGGATTAACACTAGAATGGACCTTAAAAATCACTTACTGTATTCCAAGCCATTTATCTGACTCAGAAAAGATTAACTAACTTATCTAAATTAGCATGCTTTGTCAGCCCCTCGATGAAGCAAAAATAGAATCTGGATATCCAAATCTCCAATGCATGTATATACACTCTAAATCCGAAAAATACTCAAGCATAGTATTTAGATAAGCAATGTTCTATTAAGAGAAAACAAATCACTTAACAATATTATAAAATTTAGAGAAAATCAGTTAACTATTTGAGTGACATGACATGACATCGCTCAGTTGTGTCCAACTCTGCGACCCCATGGACTGTAGCCTACCACTCTCCTCTGTCCATGGGATTTTCCAGGCAA
>SJYT01024726.1:60112-114141 GCA_006410635.1 Cephalophus harveyi
GGAAAGTTTGGGGGCAGGAGGAGAAGGGGACGACAGAGGATGAGATGGCTGGATGGCATCATGGACTTGATGGACGTGAGTCTGAGTGAACTCCAGGAGTTGATAATGGACAGGGAGGCCTGGCGTGCTGCAATTCATGGGGTCGCAAAGAGTCGGACACGACTGAGCAACTGAACTGAACTGAACTGAACATCTAAAAAGTAGTGGTTATTATTCAAATCCTGAGTCGAAGGGAAACTTGTTATACCACTGATTTCATACATTTCCCACTGTGCTTAGTATTTTAGTCAACTTGGATGAATATATAAATGACAAATATTTCAAAGTTTCAGATAGCAGAATCAATATTTCAACTTTATGAGCCTAGGCAAATAAGCCAAAAACCAAAGTAAAATGTAACAGGGATGAAAGCAAAATCTGGCACATTGTTTCAATCAACCGCATATTCACAGAATGGAAGCTTTCCACAATTCACCCAGGTTTAAATCACCCAGGTTTTCAGTAAACAACAATTTAAGGGGAAGCTATTAATATGATTCAGTTACCTCAAAAGCTAACAGGCTTTAAGGTTTAAATGGAATAAAGTCTAGGTAACAGAGTTGTAACTTACAGTCTAAGAGCCAAGAAAGAATTGTGAGTGAGTGAAACAGACAGGAAGGGGTAGTGGAAAATGGAGCATCTGCAATAAGTAGAGAATCTATTCCCTATCTAAAAGCATTCATGTTTTTTTCTTTCTTAAAAAATATGTAAAATGAAGGTTTGAAAGCATAATTCTTCTGCTAGCTGATGAGAAAATGTAAGGAAGAGATGATGCTTATTATCATGTATTTGATTCATTTGTATTATGAAAATGAATACAATTACTAAAGTCAGAATGAGGCCCAAAGCATGAAAATACTTAGGAGGTAGGTTTTCCTTTCAAAGATGCTTCTAAAAACTCTAAGAATGAAAATTGCAACAAAGTGGAATTGAATGTTAGATAAGTGGCAAGTCAACATTGGCAAGCTGTACTCAAGAAGGCTTTTTATGGTTAACTCTTTATAAATGTTATGTTATTTCAAACAAGAACAGAATGTACAACCTAAGTCCTGTAGTTAAAGACAAGAATGCTGATTCCATCTGAGTTCACCATGTAACAGAAATAACTTTTTCTGCAATGTGGGATTTGATCCTAAAACACCTTGACTGAACTTCCTTATTCAACCTCAACAACAAAAATAGAATATTTTAAGTGTGGATTTTTTAAAGCAATTGAAATATGTATGCAATTATGGGGCAGTTTTTTGCTGTTGGCTAACTAATCTAATCAAAAAGGGTTTGCAATTCTTTTTTTGTTTTAAATGAACACATTTTTAGGGGTGCACAGTTGTTTTGAAAAATACCACTAGACTGTTTACACTGTGCCTTATAACAAGTTATTACTTTAGCAAATATTCCTATATGTCCCACTGCTAGGTTTCAGAGTGTTGTTTCAACACTCTGAGGTTATAAAAGGAAAATAAAGAAGCTCCAATACAAAGACTAAATTTCTTCTAATAATTTTATTTAAGAAAATTTGATTTTATGGGGGACATTTAATGTGGGTAGTATTTTATAATATAGTTTGTACAGTTAACCTTTGGACAAATCAAGAGGATAAACTTACTGATTTTAATTTGGAAATGAGCAAAAAGTTATATAAAAGGAAAATAAAGAAGCTCCAATACAAAGACTAAATTTCTTCTAATAATTTTATTTAAGAAAATTTGATTTTATGGGGGACATTTAATGTGGGTAGTATTTTATAATATAGTTTGTACAGTTAACCTTTGGACAAATCAAGAGGATAAACTTACTGATTTTAATTTGGAAATGAGCAAAAAGTTTTGGAAATTAAAGAAAGTAACATAAAAGATATGGTAGCAAAAGTTACAGAGTATGCATAAAAATACATTTCACATACATAAGAAATGTTGGTCCCTTAGCTTATCAGTATGAATTTTTTAGTAAGTCAAAGATATAGTATTTTCTCGCTTAGCCTCGAATATCACACTACTAACCAACAGTTGAGCTGTTTCAAATCCTGAAAGATGACGCTGTGAAAGTGCTGCACTCAATCTGCCAGCAAATTTGGAAAACTCGGCAGTGGCCACAGGACTGGAAAAGGTCAGTTTTCATTCCAATTCCAAAGAAAGGCAATGCAAAAGAATGCTCCAATTACCGCACAATTGCACTCATCTCACATGCTAGTAAAGTAATGCTCAAAATCCTCCAAGCCAGGCTTCAGCAATACGTGAACCGTGAACTCCCTGATGTTCAAGCTGGCTTTANGCTGCGATTCATGGGGTCGCAAAGAGTCGGACACGACTGAGCGACTGAACTGAACTGAACTGAACTGAACCCAACTTGGAAAAAATGAAGTGAAAGTCTCTCAGTTGTGTCTGAGTCTTTGCAACCCCATGGACTATACAGTTCATGGAATTTTCCAGGCCAGAATCCTGGAGTGAGTAGACTTTCTCTTCTCCAGGGGGTCTTCCCAACCCAGGAATCAAACCCAGGTCTCCCACATTGCAGGAGGATTTTTTAGCAGCTGAGCCACAAAAAGTCTATTGTATTTACACTATTATAAATTATTCAGATAAAAAAGATCAGTTATTTCATCATTGGGCTTCTCTGGTGGCTCAGATGGTAAAGAATCTATCTGCAATGAGGGAGACCCGAGTTCAATCCCTGGGTTGGGAAGATCCCCTCGAGAAGGGAATGGCAACCCATTCCAGTGGTCTTGCCTGGAGAATTTCATGAACATAGGAGCCTGGCAGGCTATAGCCTATGGGGTTGAAAAGAGTCAAACATGACTGAGTGACTAACAGTTTTACTTCATTATTAAAGAATTGCCTTCCTTATAAAAGGATTTAGCTTAAGTCCCCATTCTTTGGCCATGTCAAGAATGAAAGACTAGTAAGAAAAAAATAGTTGAAGTAGCATAATATAGGATAATGACTTTATACATAGTTAACTTCATATATGTATGAGGATACTAGCCATATTAAATGTGAACTATATTATACAATAGATTTCTCAAGAGGCAGGTTAGGTGGTCTGGTATTCCCATCTCTTTCAGAATTTTCCACAGTTGATTGTGATCCACACAGTCAAAGGCTTTGGCATAGTCAATAAAGCAGAAGTAGATGTTTTTCTGGAACTCTCTTGCTTTTTCCATGATCCAGCGGATGTTGGCAATTTGATCTCTGGTTCCTCTGCCTTTTCTAAAGCCAGCTTGAACATCAGGGAGTACATTAAATTCATTCTATAGTACCACAGGGGCACAAAGAGTTGGACACAACTGAGCAACTGATCACACACGCACAGTACTATAGGATCCAAAGTTGATTGAACCTGCAGATGATGAACCATGTATTCAGAGGACAGACTGTAAAATTATAAGTGGATTTTCAACTGCATGGAGTTGGGACCATTAACCCCCTGAATTGTTCAAGAGTCCACTCTATACGGTTTTATACTGCTGCTGCTGCTAAATCGCTTCAGTCGTGTCCGATTCTGTGCGACCCTATAGACGGCAGCCCACCAGGCTCCTCTGTCCCTGGGATTCTCCAGGCAAGAACACTGGAGTGGGTTTTATACTAGCCACCTTAAAATCGCTATGCATTTATATATCTCATCATTTTAATGATTGGCATAAATATTCATGCCTGCCTCTAATTTTATTTTAACATTAATATGAAAATTTTATTTTTAATCTTGGGCAACATTTTTAAGAAGCAACATCAACCATAAGATGAAAGAGATCTTATAAATCTTAAATACTACAAAATATTTCCTACTAAGACAGTTTATTTCCTTAGTTTTTGCTTGTTTTATTTTGTGTGTGTGTGTGTGTCTTATCAAGGCAGGTTTGTTTTTTTTTTTTTTTCTTTTTTCCTTTCAATTGTGGTAAGAAAAAAATACATATGAAATCTATCTTTGTAACAAGTCTGTGAGTATCTAATACAGTATTGTTTAAGTACATGCACATTGTTGAAGATTTCTAGAAGTTTCTCATTTTGCACAACTGAAACTATGCTCATTGATCAGGCTCCCCATTTCCCCCACCTCCAGCCTCTGTGACTACCAGTCTCCCTTTTGCTTCAGTGGGTGCAGTTACTTCAGATACCTCATCATGAGGCATCTTTAGGTATTTGTCTTTCTGTGACTGGCTTATTTCACTTAGCATTATGTTCTCAAGTTTCAACCATGTTGAAGCTTTCTTAAGGCTGAAGAATATTCCATTGGGTAATATACCACATTTTTTTATTTATTTCATCTTTTGATGGACATGTAGGTTGTTTCTATCGCTTGGTTACTGTGAATAGCATTGCAATGAATGTGAGACTGCAGATATCTCTTCAAGATGCTGATTTTAATTACTTTGGATAAATATCAAGAAGTGGGATTGCTGGATCATGCGGTGGCTCTATTTTAACTTATTGAGAAAATGCTATTCTGTTTAATATAGGGGCCGCACAGTTTTGCATTCCAGTCAAGAGCTTGAATTTCTACACAACCCCACCAACACTTTTTTTTACTTTTTTCTAATGGTCAATCTAACCAGTATGAGGTGGGATCTTATTTGTGGTGTTGATTTGCATGTCCATAATGGTTAATGGTATTGAGTACCTTTTCATATAATCTGCTGACCATTTATTTGTTGCTCTTCTTTGGAGAAATGTCCATTCAAGTCCTTTTCCAGTTTTTCAATGAGGTTATTAGTTTTTGCTATTGACGTGTAGGAGCACTTTAGATGTTTTGCATATTAACCTTTATCAGATTTGCAAGTATTTTCTGCCATTCCATAGGTTGCCTTTTCAGTGTTTTGTTTCTTTGCTGCACAAAAGGTTTTAAAACTAATGTAGTCTACTGGTCTAATTTTGCTTTTGTTGCCTGTAAGCCATGAAGCTTATCTCCTTTGTTTTCTAAAAGGAGATTTATTGCTTCATATCTTACTGAAGCAATAAATCTTTCAAATAGTTAATCCATTTTGAGTTGTTTTTTGTGTATTGTATAAAGTTCTTATTTTATTCTTGTGCATATGGATATCCAGTTATATCAACAGTGTTGTGAGGAAACTATCCTTTCCCCACTGTGAGGCCTTGATGCCTTTGTCAAAGATCACTTAAATGTACATGCATGGGTTTACTTCTGGAATCTCTCTTCTGTTCTATGGGCCTCTAAATGTGTCTTTATGCCAGTGCCATAATGTTTCGATTACTATACCTTTGTAAAATGTTTTGAAGTCAGGGAGTGTAAGATTTCTAGCTTTGTTCTTATTTCTGAAGATTGGTTTAACTATTTCTGATTCTTTGTGTTTCTATATGAATTTTAGAAATCTTTTTCTATTTCTGTAAAAAAAAAAAACTAACATTGAGATTCTGATAGGGATCTTAATCTTTAATACTTTGTGTAGTATGGACATTTTAACAATATTAAATCTCTCAATCCATGAATGAAAGATGTCTTTCCAATAATTTGTGTGTTCTTTATTTCAGCAATCTTTGGAGTTTTGGGCATACAAGTCTTTATCTCCTTGTTTAAGTTTATTTTTAAGTATTTTATTCTTTCTGATACTATTGTAAATGGGAATTTCCCCTTAATTTTCTTTTCAGATCATTCATTGTTAGTGTACACAAATATAACTGATGTCTGTACATTGATTTTGTGTCCTAAAAATTTATTCAACTTATTTAATAGTTCTAAAAGTTATTTGTGTGTGGGGGGGGATTCTTTAGGTTTTCTCTATATAAGATCAAGTCATCTGTGAACAGAGATAATTTTACTTGTTTTCCAATTTGGGTGCCTTTTATTTCTTTTTCTTGCTTAATTTCTCTGGCTAGAAGTTTCAGTATTACATTGAAAAAGAGTGATAAGTGTGGGTACCCTTGTCTTGCTACTAATTTGGGAGAAACTATTTCAAGTTCAGCACTGATGATTATGTCATCCATGGGTTTCATTTATGAACTTTATTATGTAGAGATAATTTCTTTCTATTCCTAGTTTACTGAGTATTTTTATCATGAAAGTGTGTTCAGTCATGTCAAATGCTTTTTCTACTTGTACTTAGATCATCATGTGATTTTTATTATTTATTCTGTTATTGTGATAAAATCACTCTAATTGATTTTCATAGGATGAAATTTCTTTGCATCACAAAATAAATCCCACTTGGTCATGGTGCATGATCCTTTTAACTTTCTGTTGAATTTGCTTTGCTACTATTTGGCTGAAGATTTTTGCAACTATATTTATCTGGGATATTTGCTTGAAGTTCTCTTTTTTTGTTGTCTTTGGCATACCTGGCATTGTAAACTGAAGAAGTGTTCCCTCCTCTTCTGTCTTTTGGAGGAATTTGAAAATTGTCATTAATTCTTCTTTAAATTTTCTAGTGAAGCTGTCTGAAAGTGAAAATGAGAATTGCTCAGTCATGTCTGACTCTTTGTGACCCCATGGACTATATAGTCCATGGAATTCTCCAGGCCAGATTACTGGAGTGGGTAGCCTTTTCCTTCTCCAGAGGATCTTCCCAACTCAGGGACTGACCCACTGATCTTCCGCATTGCAGGCAGATACTTTACCAGCTGAGCCACAAGGGTGGTCATGTGCTTTTCTTTATTGGAAGTTTTTATTATTATTGATTCACTCTCCTTACTAGTTGTAGATCTATTCAGATTTTCTATTTCTTCAGGACTTAATCTTAGTATATCTTAGTATATGGTATACTTCCAGAAATTTATCCATTTCTTCTAGATTAATTTTTTGGCATATAATTATTCACAGTAGTCTCATAATTTAAAAAAGTCTGTGCATTAGTTGTAATGTCTTTGCTTTCATTTCTGATTTTATTTTTTTTCTATGTTCTTAGTTATTTTCTACTCTTTTACTTCCTTTGCACTTTATGTTATGGAAGCCAAAAATTATCATTATATTGTACATCCATTAACATATTTTATAGTTACAGTTATAGTTATTTTATAAAGTTATATTTTAACCTCTCGAATTAAAAGACACTTATGCATCACTATTACAGCATCATAGTACTCTGTATTTATCTATAGATGTACCTTTACCAATGAGCTTTGTACTTGCATATGCTTTGTGTTGCTATCTAGCATCCTTTCATTTCAACAGGAAGGACCTCTTTTAACACTTCTTGCAAAGCAGATATAGTGCTGATTACCTCTCTCAGCTTTAGTTTATCTTGGAATGTCTTTATTTCTCCCTAATTTGTGAATGTGTATCTTTCTAGATACATCATTCTTAGCACTCTCTTTTTCCAGCTCTTTGAATATATCTTCTCACTCGCTCTGACCTAGAAGCTTTCTGCTGATAAGTCCATTAGGAGTCTTATGGGAGTCCTCCTGTGTATGTGGCAAGGCATATTTGTCTTGCTGTTTTCAAAACTGTCTTTGACATTTGACAATTTGATTATAATGTTCCTTTGAGTACACTTTTCTTGAATTCCTCCTATTTAAGATTCTTTGGGTTTCATAAATCTGGATGTCTATCTCCCTGCCCTCCCCCACCAGATTTAGAAAAAATTTATAAAACCGTTTTTTATTTAAATAAATTTTCTACCCTTTTCTCTGTCTCTTTTCATTCTGGAATTCCCATAATGTGTTTATTCCACACACAAGTCCCTTAGGCTTTCTTCACCTTTTTTTCTTTTTTTCCTAATTGATACTCTGGACACTTTGAAATGACTTAAATTTGCTGATTCTTTCTTCTGCTTGATCAAGTCTGATGTTGAATCAGTATAGTGAATTTTTTAATTCAGTCATTGTAGTTATTTTCAACATTTGGTTCTTTTTTATATTTTTTACTTCTGTTAATGTTCTCATTTTGTTCATGCATCATTTTCCTGAGCTCTTTGAGCATTTTTGTAACAGATATTTGTAATTCTTTGCCAAGCTATCCAGGTACCTCCATTTTTTTTTTTTTTTTTTAAGTTTGATTTCTGGAGATTAATGTTTTTCCTTTGAGCCACATTTTTGTTGTTTTTTCCTATGTGCCTTATAAGTTTATGTTGGGATCTGTGCTTTTTTAAAAAACAGCCACCTCTCCCAGTCTTCATGTATTGACTTCATATAGGGATAGAACTTCACCAATCACCCTGGTTAAATATCCCAAAGGCCTCTTAAACATTTTCTGTGGATATGTCTTCTTTGGACTTGTATGTGTAAGTTTCCAGTCAGATGGATTTGCAGGAAGCTTTTTTCCAGAGCTCATAATCTCTTGCTCCTTTGATGTCTGTCTGCAGTAATGCAGGTTCTCTAGAGCTAGAATAAGCCATCCAGCTCTGTTTTATTATCTGTAGCCTCCAGGCTTATAGAGTATGCTAGGCCCAAGTCAGGAAATGCAGTTTCCAAAGCACCCCACGGAAGGTCAGAACATTGCAGGCACACACCATTCTCCTTCCAAAGGCAAGGGAGTGGCCACCAAGCTGCACTGGTCTCTGTGTGCTGGACCACAGGTCTCTGAAGCAGCAGCAAACTACCAGCTCCCTCCTGTTCTCAGCAGCCCTTAGGCATCTAGCACGTGCCAGGTCCCAACAGTGCTCCGAGCAGGCAAGACAGAACCAGTTCCTTGAAAAGTCCAAGAAATGGACCCGCACTCCAACCTGTTTGCTCCTTCCCTAACGGAAGCTCAAATTAGGGGTTTTGCCCATTTTACCACATTGAGCTGGAGGGGAAGGTCTATGCTGAGTGAGTGTGTGCCAGGTCAAAGTGAAAGTCACTCAGTCGTGTCTGACTATTTGTGATCCCACGGACTGTAGCCTGTCAGGATTCTCTGTCCATAGAATTCTCCAGGCAAGAATACCAGAGTGGGTTGCCATTCATTCCCTTCTTCAGGGGATCGTACCAACTCAGGAATCAAACCTGGGCCTCCTGTATTGCAGGTGGGTTTTTTATCATCTGAACCACCAGGGAAGCCAGGCCAAACCTTCAACTTTATTCTCAGAGGTCCCCAACCTGATGCCCTTTTTAGTGCTTAGATTCAGGCAAGACAGAAAGAAACCAGTTCCTCCGAAAAGTCATAACATAAAAATAGTCAAGTAGTCTCTCTCTCCCTAGAAAGAAACCAAGAGCTACGTGTTTCCTCCCAATGCTGACACGCTGTGCCAGGGAAGTCAATGCAGCCAGTGAGGCCATGAATTTTCCTACAGGGTTTGACTGGCTGGTTTCACACTCAACTTGGTTTGCAGGAGCCTCTTAACTGTTTTCTCACCGAGTCAATGTACTGCTGTTGAGTCTGTATCTGGGAGAAAAAGGGAGGATCTGGATTTTTCGAGGCAACTATCTTCTGAAATCACCTCCTTGTATCTTTGTTTACTTAGATGAAATACTTAAAAAAAATTTTTTTTAACTTATTTATTTGGTTGCAGCACTTGAAATCTTTGTGGCAGCATGCAGGATATTCAGTTGTGGCAGAGACTATTTGTGGCGTATAGACTCTATAGTTGTGGCATGTGGACTCTGGGGCTTCCCTGATGACTCAGATGATACTAAATCTGTCTGCAATGCAGGAGACTAGGATTTGATCCCTGGTTTGGTAAGATCCTCTGGAGAAGGGAATGTCAACCTCACTTCAGTACTTGCCTAGAGAATTCCATGGACAGAGGAGCCTGGCGGTCTATAGTCCATGTGGTTGCAAAGAGTCGGACATGACTGAGCAACTAACACACACACACAGATACACACGTGGGATCTAATTATTTGACCAAGGATTGAACCCAGGCACCCTGCATTTGGAGCCCAGAGTCTTAGCCCCTGAACCACCAGGGAAGTCCCCTTAGATGCAATATCAATTTGGGGAACCTGACAATATCTGACTTTGCCTGACTTTCCCAATTGACATTTTATTTTTAAAATCTCATTATTCTGTGAACATAAGTAACCACATTCACTAGCACCTTGGGTCTGATCATCCCTCACTATGGTCTAGGGCAAAATTGTATGTTGGAAGCATGAAGTAAAAATTACTTTAGTATCAAGTTTTCCTTCAAATATCAAAAGTCTAATTAAAGAATTTTCAAAATTTTATCACAATATTTATATCTAGTCCAGATTTTGCTTCCAGTATATTTAAATAATTGCAAAATTTCTATTTCTTTTCTCTGTACAACTTTTGGACTATGTTTGTTACCATGGCAACTAGTTCAGAATATCCAATGAGGCAAGCATGATGATTCTTTTATTTAAGCACAAAGAGTGAATTAAAAACCAAGTCATCTAAAGTACGTGCACAGGTATACACTGATATTTATCTTCTCTTAGGCATCTAAGCAGGAATTTTAGAAGAGTTTTGAGATAAGAGATTAGTCTCAATTTTTCTCTATTGTTTGGACCTTTTTGGCTAGAATAATTAACCTCATGATTTGATAGTAGTGTGACAGGAGCATTTTCTCTTTAATATGGACAATGATAGAAAGCCTCCTATAATTTGGTAAGAGTCAGATTATCTATCCAAAGGATAATGTGAGCTTTCAACTCCCTTTTGAGTCACAAAGGTGGTCTCTAAATGAAACAATCAGAAGCACACTGATTTGCTGAGAATTGCTATGGAAAGAAGAAAAGGACCAAAATGACAGTTAGTCTTGGAGAAGCTACCATTTTGCATGATAATTGTAATTCAGCAAGTAGACGTACCCTTTTCTTTTTTCTTCCATAGTGCTTTCATCCCCAAAGCATCATTCAATATGGTCTTGCACACATTTCTTTCTGAATTTGTAAACTACTTAATGAAATGCAGGCCTTTAAACTGAACATTAGATCTTAAAGGAAATGTGAATCAATTTATAAAATGTTGACCTTTCCTTCACAGTTAAACCACCGCCTTTAGCTGAATAAGAGAACACAGGCTTTCCCCAGGCAGCTTAGGCTAAAAGTAGCCTTAAAGTCTTTAAGAACTCAATCTTGTTCTCAGATATTTTGTGGAATGGTGAGAACATTTAAAATGTCAGAGAAACAAAATGCCAGCTAGAGGGGAAATGATTTCAACCAGTCCTAGATTATCTAGAGAAACCTTGAACATGCAGAGTTGTCAGCTGTAAAGATTTTTTATGACTAATCAAGCTCTTCAACAACAAGAAAAAAAAACCTAAGGAAGAAAAATCTGTAACATTATGACTAACCATGCCATGAGTAACTTACAACATAGTCATATAGTGCTATTTGTTGCTAATGTATTCACATTCAGCATTTATTTAGTCCTGAGTACTTTGAAACTATTAAAAGAGTTAAGTATAACTGAAAGACTTATAAAGGGTTCATTTTGATATTAGTAAAATACATATGACTGCATCTATTTCATTTTCATAATATTCTTTCAAATAATATGAAGATGAAGTAGATATATTCATATACACAAAGCTAGAAATATATATATACATTTATATAAACAAAGCTAGAAGGATGTATATTCTACCCACATAGAAATAGGTGATATATAAGAAACTATGGTTGAAAAATCTTTAGCTATACCAGAAATAATGAAATAAGTATGGAGAACTACCACAAATTAGTGAAATCTGTTCTATAAAATATAAATAAAGGAATCATGCTTGTATTCCTGTTAAACACAAATGGTAAGTGGGAAAAAATGCAACTATAATGAAAGAGAACTTAGTGTAGTTCTATAGGAAGCTGCTATAATGGTTCAAATATTTTTTATAAATATATTTCAATCAATGTTTTATATATAAACATAAGTGTGTCTTACGCTAGGGAAGGAATTAAAAACATGCCACAGCCTTTAAAATGATAAATTATTATAATTCTCTTTAAAATGATAAATTATTATAATAATTGTAATTATTATATAGTAATTTGCAATTATTTGTAATTTGTAATTATTATATTGGGGCTTCCCTGGTGGCTCAGTGGGTAAAGCGTCTGCCTACAATGCGGGAGACCTGGGTTCGATCCCTGGATCGGGAAGATCCCCTGGAGAAGGAAATGACAACCCACTCCAGTACTCTTGCCTGGAAAATCCCATGGACTGAGAAGCCTGGTAGGCTGCAGTCCACGGGGTCGCAAAGAGTCAGACACGACTGAGCGACTTTCCCTTTCCAAACTTTCAAACCAGTCCTTTCACTCAGGTAAGGCACACCTGTATAGCATTATCTATTTATCTATCATTTATACTATTTTTAAACTACGTGAAAAGTCTACAATGCTTGGTAACAACAATATACTTTTATGGATTATTATCAGACAAAATTGATCTTCTGAAGGTGGCGTAATTAACTTAAATGAACACAAAGGGGATACTTTATTTTAATAATATTTTAAAATCTGTTCATTGTGACACCAGCATAATTAAATGAGACCACTTACTCAGAAACACACTGTCCTTCATCCTCCCAGAGAAAATAAACAGATTGCAGTGTGGGGATTTAGGATAGGCGTGAAATATTTCCTCTCTGCAAGTTAATACTTTTGTTTCATGGATTGACAGGCCTATGATTGGTTTATTTATCAAGCCATTTTCTATCCCCCAAATCTAAGTTTCTGTAGGAACATAATACACATATTTCTACAGAATCCTCCTCTGCACACACTCATCTAATTCAAGATCTGTTCTCTTTTATTGAAAGAAGAAATTATCAAAATGTGAAAGTCTAAAAATAGTGGTTTATAATTGAAAGCCTAATTCTTTCTTAATTATAGGTGTGTTACAGTGGTGCTATAATTAGGGAGGATTGACAGCTCCAAAATAACTCAAACTTTATCATTCACTCTGTACAAGGATGTATATGGGTTCTAAGCACAGAAAATTCTGGAAAAGTAAGATGTAGGGTCTATTTTCTCACATCTCTTGTTGATTACAAGATTGCCCTCTATTTACTTTCCCTAGTAGCAAAAAGCAAACATTTCATTCAAGTTAGTTTCACTGATTATCACTGAAAGAACACATAGATTTTTAAGTTAGAAAATTTGCAGCTTAAATTGGAATTCTAAATATAAGGCACACATACTGACTTCATTAAAGCAATATTAATGTAACCCAAAATTATTAAATTATGTAACTGAAATATGAAAATATTTTAGAGTTAAACTGAACATCTGTCATCACCTTATGACAACAAAACAGATTCTTATAAATGAGATAAAATAGTCACCTTTTAATTTGATATAAGATGCTTTCATCCCTTCAAAGACATACCTTTAGTTAATATTGAGACTGAAGACTGTAATTCTGAATTCTGTTTTAAAACTGGCCCTTTAATCTAAATGGTCTTAAACAAGTTATTTTCCATCTTTATATATCTCATATATCTTTAAACTTTAGACAAAAACCTAACTTTTCAAATCAATTTCTCTAGGGGCTAAATTCAGAGCTCTTGCTGTGACAAGAAACAAAAGTTGACTTGATAAACACTGAGATAGTAGAAAATTTAAAATAACATAAATAATAAAACTCCACTTCATAAAAAGCATTACAAAGAAAAAGCTACCACTAAAGCCGAATTAAGTCATATAAGGAAACATAAAATAACTATTAGAATCTTAAATATCAACAATTGAGACAAGTTTTCATGTCTCAGGTATGAAAGTAAGTTCAGTGTGGGACATGCCCATGCCATCTGCATCTTTGCTAATGGCAGTCTGGGTGCCATGATGATCACTCTCCCAGCTTTCTGCTTGTCCTGCACCTGGTTTACAGGAGCCCCAAATGCCCCTAAAGATAGAGAGCAGTTGAGAGACAGGATGTCCCAGGTGTGTGATGAATGTTAATTTTAGGAATGCATGGAGTGTGGTATGCATGCAAGGAAATTTCCTTTGTAACACCTTTCATCTTAAGCTTAGAAATTTGACCAGACTACTGCTAATACACTGTAGTATAACCTAGCAATTAAAGGGAAAGATATGTCAAGGAAAACAACTACATTTTGCCCTTGTAATGTCTACAAATTACCTTCATCTCATTCAATGCATTTGGAGTTACACTCTATAAACAGAATTCTTTTTTAAATGGGATCTGCAGTCAATCCTCATACCTGAATCCAACAAACTCTGTGAGAAAAGGTATGAGATGTGATGGGTATGGCTATAAAGACAGACCATGCCTGAAAATATCTTTAGAGTCAGAAGCAAAATGAAGACTGTTCTCTCTATGGTCACCATGGTACCCAATTACCCAACACGAATTCAGTTATGGGCTTCCCTGGTGGCTAAGAACCCACCTGCAATGCCTGGGACCAGGCTGTGATCCCTGGGTTGGAAAGATCTCCTGGAGAAGGGATCACTCATGAATTAGCAGCACCTTTTAATTTAACTATATGGACAAAGTATACCTACTTTAAGAAACATATACTTATTCCATTTAGTCAAAGCTATTGAGAGAGTCAACTCCTAGTCAATTCCTAGTCAATGTCCAGGGTCCTCAAGGAGGAGAGAGGGGTATGGGGCTGTTGAGGAGGATATAGAGGCCTGGAATTCTCAAGGAGGAGGAAAGGACAAACTTTCTTTTCTACATTCCTTGGAGAAGGAAATGGCAACCCACTCCAGTATTCTTGTCTGGAGAATCCCATGGATGGAGGAGCCTGGTAGGCTACAGTCCATGGGGTCGCAAAGAGTCGGACACGACTGAACAACTTCACCTTACCTTAGTAAGGATTACATAACAATCATGTATCCTGCTTGAGTACAGTTTCTCCTTCTTGAAAATCTGACTAATCCTGTTATCTTAAAATGTATATTATGGGAGTGGGTCTGGTAAGATCTTTCTATTGTTAGTTCTAATCCTGTCATCTTAAAATGTAAACTGTGGGAGTGGGTCTAGTAAGATCTGTACAATCTTGAGACATTCTTTTGATTTATTGTAATAACCAATTGAAAAAGTATATAATTCCCTTTTCTAAGACTAGTGAGGGGAGTACTCTCCATCCCCTTCTGATGTCTATATCAGAAGCTTTCTCTGTCCCTTTTTCACTTTAATAAAACTCTGCTACACAAAAGCTCTTGAATGATCAAGCCTGGTCCCTGGTCCCGAAGCTAAATCTTCTTCTTTGGAGATCACAAATCAGGCATTGTTCACCATAAGCTATCACTATAGTCTTTCAAAGATGCTTTTGAATTGTGATACTGGAGAAGACTCTTGAGAGTCCCTTTGACAGCAAGATCAAACCAGTCAATCCTAAGGGAAATAAACTCTGAGTACTCATTGGAAGGACTGATGATGAAGCTAAAGCTCTGATAATCTGGCCACCCAATGCAAATAGCCCACTCACCAGAAAACACCCTGATGCTAGGAAAGACTGAAGGCAAGAGGAAAAGGGGGCAGCAGAGGATGAGATGGTTGGATGACATCACAGATTCAATGGGCATGAACTTGGGCAAACTCAGGGAGATGATGAGGGACAGGGAGGCCTGGTGTGCTACAGTCCATGAGGTTGCAAAGAGTTGAACATGACTTAGTGACTGAACAACAACAACATATTCTGTGTACTACTTTCTCAAATGACAACCACGCCCTGTTTTCATGGAGAATAGTTAACGTGGCAAGCTCCTGTTCACTTGGCTGATGTGTGCTGTTCTGTTAGCCTTCCTTTACTGCTACAAACAGAATAATGTGGCTTATAAGTACTTTTGAGTGCATACTCCTCCTTCTCAAGATAAAGAGAAGCTGACTACTAATGCTTTATTCACTGAGACCTAGTCACCTTGATTCATCATAGCTCCTTTTGCAGGTATATGGAGAAGAACTGTGAGGCACTGATTGCATGTCTACCAATATAATCCTCTAGCTTGACAAAACAAACATAGAGGGGACTGAAATAGAGCATGAAGGCAGGGAAGTAAATCCAGAGAGTTTTCTCCACAAGGAAAAACATTGTATGGGAAGAATGCTTTAGGAGTAAAAGACTTCAGCACGCACGTTACCTGCTAGAATTTGGTCAAATCCTCACATTTAGTTTAATAATGTGCAACATGCAAATAAAAATGATCACTCTGACTATCAGAAAGAAATACTGTGAGATTCAGAGACAATGCATAAGATAAGGTTCTGACTTGGGAAGCTAAACTAATAAAAATTATCAGGTTGTCTAGAACTATGGACAGAGGATCGTAACATTGTACACAAGGCAGTGATTAAGATCATCTCCAAGAAAAAGAATGCAAAAAGGCAAAATGGTTGTCTGAGGAGGCCTTAAAATAGCTGAGAAAGGAAGAGAAGTGAAAGGGAAAGGGAAAAAGGAAAGATATACTCATCTGAAAGCAGAATTTCAAAGAATAGGAAGAGGAGATAAGAAAGTCAAGTGAACAATACAAAGAAATAGAGGAAAACAATAGAACTGGAAAGATTAGAGATATTTTCAAGAAAATTAGAGATGCCAAGGAAACATTTCATGCAAAGCTGAGCGCAATAAAGGACAGAAATGGTATGGACCTAACAAAAGCAGAAGATATGAAGAAGAGGTGGCAAGAATCCACAGAAGAACTATATGAAAAATATCTTAATGACCCAGATAACCATGAAAGTGTGATCACTCACCTAGAGCCAGACATCCTGGAGTGCAAATCAAGTGGGTCTTAGGAAGCATCTCTATGAACACAGCTAGTGGAGGCGACAGAATTCCAGTTGAGGTATTTCAAATTCAAAAAGATGATGCTATGAAAGTGCTGCAGTCAATATGTCACCAAATTTGGAAAACTCAGCAGTGGTCACAGGACTGGAAATGGTTAGTTTTCATTCTAATCCCCAAAAAATGCAATGTCAAAGAATATACAAACTTCTACACAAGTGATGCTCAAAATTCTCCAAGTTAGGCTTCAACAGTACTTGAACCAAGAACTTCCAGATATTCAAGATGCATTGAGAAAAGGCAGAGGAACCAGAGATCAAATTGCCAATATCCACTGGATCATAGAAAAAGCAAGAGCATTCCAGAAAAACATCTACTTCTTCTTCATTGACTATGCTAAAGCTTTTGACTGTGTGGATCACAACAAACTGTGGAAAATTCTTCAAGAGATGGGAATACCAGACCACATTACCTGCCTAATGAGAAGTCTGTACGTAGGTCAAGAAACAACCGTTAGAAATGGACATGGAACAATGGACTTGTTCCAAATTGGGAAAGGAGTACTTCAAGGCTGTGTATTGTCAGCCTGCTTATTTAACTTCTGTGCAGAGTACATCATGTGAAATGCTGGGCTGTATGAAGGACAGCTAGAATCAAGATTGCTGGGAGAAACAGCAATAACCTCAGATACGCAGATGACACCACCCTTATGGCAGAAAGTGAAGAGGAACTGAAGAAGCTCTTGATGAAAATGAAAGAGCAAAGTGAAAAAGCTAGCTTAAAACTCAAGATTTAAAAAACAAAGATAATGGCATCTGGTCCCATTATTTCATGGCAAATAGATAAGGAAACAACGGAAACTGACAAACTTTATTTTCTTGAACTCCAAAATCACTGCAGATGTTGACTACAGCCATGAAATTAAAAGACACTTGCTTCTTAAAAGAAATGCTTTGACCAACCTAGATACCATATTAAAGCAGAGACATTACTTTGCCAACAAAGGTCTGTCTAGTCAAAGCTATGTTTTTTCCAGTAGTCATATATTGATGTTGGGCCATAAAGAAGGCTGAGTTGGACTATAAAGAAAGCTGAGCACTGAAGAATTGATGCTTTTGAACTGTGGTGTTGGAGAAGACTCTTGAGAGTCCCTTGGACTGCAAAGAGATCAAACCATTCAAACCTTAAGGAAATCAATCCTGAATATTCATTGGAAGGACTGTGCTGAAGCTGAAACTCCAATATTTGGCCACCTGATGTGAAGAGTTCACTCATTAGAAAAGACTCTAATGTTGGGAAAGATTGAGGGCAGGAGGAGAAGGGTACAACAGTAGATGAGATGGTTGGATGGCATCACCAACTCAATAGACATGAATTTGAGCAAACTCTGGGAGATGGTGAAGGACAGGGAAACCTTGTGTGCTGTAGTCCATGGTGTTGCAAAGAATCAGACGTGATGGAGGGACTGAACAATAACAACAACAATAAGATAATAAACCTCACTTCTCTATTACTCCAGAGAAAGTAAGTTCCACAATCCTATATAGGCAAACGACACACTGCAGATATGTCAGGGTTGTTTGTGTATGTGTGTGTGTACTGCACGTGGGAACCACAATATATATCTGTGGGGTTACTGAGCTGAAACACAAGAGTTGAAGTATCCTTTGCCCAGAGTTATCTAACCTTTTCATCCTGTCTCCTGGGAAATTTACATATTCTAATCATGAAATCTTGGCCATGTGCTAATTAAGGCATATGTTTCTATGGATGAATTAAGGTATACTGAAAAGCTCTGAGATTCTGAATGTGCAGTTATTGAGAATAGCTGGTCCCAAAGAAGCTAATGAGAGTAACTCTCAACAAACAGTGACTGGAAACAAGGTTATTTTAATCAACATAAGTAGCAGTAAGTAAAACATGATATAACAAGTCCCTTCATAGATCTCATTTACTTAGAGAGGGAGGAATACCAATAAAATTTATCAATAAAATAAAAGCAAGCCATATTGGAATACAAATAACATGTAAATGTTTCAAAATATACTAATTGAGAATCAATCATACTGGAGTGGGCTGCCATTTCCTTCTCCAGGGGATCTTCCCAACTCAGGGATTGAACCCAGGTCTCCTGCATTGCAGACAGATGCTTTACCGTCTGAGCCACCAGGGAAGCCCATGCACTATTCTAATTTATTTAATAGCTCCATTGTCATGATCAGGCTAGAGAGCACATTATGTTAAGCACTACAATATACACACATTGCAACTATTTTCAGCAGTAGGAGTAAACTGTCAGTAGCAGCAAAATTGCATTGCAATATTCACAGGTAGCATTAAAATCAAAGTAAAGTTGCTTACAAAAGGACCACAGTCTTGGCTTACACTGCAGTGCCGTGGAAGTGCCAAAGTCCTGCTGCCCCACTCACATCCAAATTACTATCTGTTGTCAGCAGTCTGACAGAACCACCTTTTCTCCCATCACATCTGGAGCTCAACTGATGTTATTTGGAAAAGATACCAATGGTAATGCAGGATGAGACGGTCCTCAAACCACAATGTACTACTACTTCAGCTGGAAGTTGAAAGCCCTAATCTTCACTCAATTTCAGATACATTCAAAGATACTTGTGGATTATTAGAGATCACCATATGCCATCTATTTGGCTTAATGCCAAGGTTTATCTGCTTTATTTCAACATTTTAATAGAATGAGCTCTTTTAGAGAGAGAAGAGTATAAAAGAAGTGAAGTCACTCAGTTGTGTCCGACTCTTTGCGACCCCATGGAGTGTAGCCCACCAGGCTCCTCCATTCATGGAATTTTCTAGGCAAAAGTACTGGAGTGGGTTGCCATTTCCTTCTCCAGGGGATCTTCCCAACTCAGGGATCAAACTCGGGTCTCCCACACTGTGGGCAGACGCTCTGCCATCTGAGCCACCAGGGAATCCCATTAAGAGTATAAGGAAAGAAAATTATACTATCAGCCTATTGGGCTGGTGCCTTTAGACAGAAAACATAGGGTCACAGATATTTTAAAAGCTAAAATACATTTAATAGATGCATAATTATTATTCCCATTTTAAAAATTAGGAGGTTGAAGGCCTTTTTTAGCTTTTTCTTGGAGGGTATAACAAAAAACTCAGAATTTCCACACATGAACATAATCGATCTCCTGACACAGAATTAACATAACTGATTTGACAGTCAGTTCTCAACTGTAAATTATGTAAGATAATTGACAGTCAAGCTTATTTAAAATAAAGCAAACTATAACACCATTTTCTTTTAAAAATAATAATTTAATTTTAACTAGATTTTGCTTCAATTTTGTCCCAAAAGGAAAATCAATTTTCATAAAAACTAAATTTCTTTGCAACATAGTAGTTTTCTCCAAGAGTCAAGAATCAAAAATAGATAGTACCAAATATAGGGGTAGGGAGGGTAGAGGTTAGAGAAAAGGTTAAGAACAGAAATAGAAAACAAACCTATGGTTACCAAAGGGTAAGGTGGAGAGGAGGGATTAATTGGGATTTGGGGATTAATAGATATATATTACTATACATAAATTTGATAAACTACAAGAACCTACAGTTTAGCACAGAGAGCTTCACTCAAGTATTCTTTAATTACCTAAATGGGAAAAGAATCTGAAAAAGAATAGATACATGTATATGTATAACTGAGTCACTTTGCTATAAACCTGAAACACAACATGTAAATCAACTACACTCCAATATAAAATAAAAATTAAAAAAAGAGGAACAAAAATAGAGACAGAGATGGAAGTAACTTTCATATAGCACCTTTATATAGACCATGGAAAAGGCAAGGAGGCACAGAGTTTAGGTTGGTTCAATTGTAAGACCAAAACAAGAACTTATGAAGCAGAATCTCTTACCCTGAAAAATTCCTTGGTGGAGCCAGAGTCTAATGTTCCATAAGCAATTTCTGTTTGCTTAGAAAGATCCTCGGCACTTTCGATGGGAGACACCATCCTCTCTACAGTCAGGAAGGCAGCTAGGTTAGCCGTGTAGGAGGAGATTATGATCAGGGTAAAGAACCACCACACTCCTCCAACAATGCGCCCAGACAGGGATCTGATAACAAGTACGAAATGGATTTGTAAAGTGAAATGAATGACCTCATAAGGAAACAAGTTAGCAGTATTATGCAAATGTTGATTAATAGGGAAATATTTGACTTCGTATTTTTCAAAATATCAGCTAGTTCATGAAACTTAAAATTATTAAACCTTCTGGGCAAGGATTATAGATTCACTAGATCTGATGAACTATCCAAAGGCAAAACTTTAGATTCCTGAAATTCTTTCACAGTTATCATGGCTACATGTGTAATCTTGAAACAAGCAATTTCAAGAAATGTGCAAATAATCTATCCAATGCTTACAATATTTTATCCACTCATGATATAACTAAACAATGAAGAGAATCTAAGATCAACAGCAAAACTCTGAAAAATGCTGACAAACAAAATCAAATATCAAAAATAAAAGTATCCACCATAGGTATGGCTTTTTTTTTTTATTACTGTTTCTTTTTCTTTATTATTTATTATTATTATTATTTACTTTACAATATTGTATTGGTTTTGCCATACATCAACATGAATCTGCCACGGTGTGACTTTAAACACCAAAGAAATCCTCCATTTAATCCATCCAATGAAGTTTCAAAACCCTCAAAAAAGGTCCAAAATTTCATTAAGATTTTGTATGTGTAGAAACGTAGATTTTAGAAATAGTACAGGATAGAAATGGAAAAAAATGATACTACAGAGTATGACACAAAATATAATTCTTAACAAATAAAAATCGGATGCTTCAGGCACAAACTGTTATATCCCTGTTCCTTTGTGCCTCCTGCTTAAAGAAAAAAGAAAACTGACGGAAAACAAATCAGACATTTAAAAGTTTGCCAAAATATAAATTCTTAGTGTGAAAAACAAGAAAAATATTTCTGTGACCATAAATTCTTACATAAAATACTTTTCAAAAGCTTGATTTACTTTAAACCCTATATAGGTAAGGATAGATATATAGGTGTAGAAATACATAAGTATAAATATGTAGATATAGAAGTAGATATATAGGGGGGTTTATTTGGTAAGATTTGGTGGGGTTCCACATAGAAAGGCATTTGAGTAATATTAAAAAAACAATATCTTTTCTCTTTTGTTAATAACTGTATTATGTCTAACAATAAATCCTTCTATAGTGAAGAGGCAACACTTTAAAACTTTAAATTATGTAAGTGCCAATTTATGACCTAAACTAAATTTCCTCACAATTAATAATAAGAAATACACCTTTTGACAAAACACAGATACTATATCAATTATCAGGTAACATCTGTATAATAAACTACTGGAGAAGTGAAGAAAAGCAGTGAAGCTAAAAGTAAAGATTTTTTAAATAAAAACATCTGCTACTAAAATAAAAGAGAAAAAGAAACTGCACAATCAATGAAAAATAAAAACAATATGATGAAGAGCCTTTGCCAGTATCTAAGAGATGCAAAAAATTAAACAAATATGATAGAATGGAAAAAGTTAATTCTCACATATTCTGAAAAGGATATTAAGTACATCTTAGATTTGGAGAAACTCTATATGTAGACAAAGCCACTCTCAAAATGTTCACTATTTATTCTATCACAACAGAATGTATAATTGTCGTCTCATGTAACTCGTATTTAAGAGGGCAGATTCGGCCTAAGCCCTTAAAATGGATCTCATTGCCTTGGACAGTATACGTTGCAGATTTATTTGTAAAATATTTTGGAATCATTTTTATAAATCATTCTGTTTCAGTTGTAAGATAAACACAAGTTAAAGACATAATGTTGCTCCCTAATCCAGTATTTATGTCATATTGAATTAAATATGCTCATTTTTTGAGGTATGCAAGATAACCCCCAAAGCTTATATAACTTATGCATCATTCAAAACAGAAAATTATTGAACAATTAATTATTTACTTTTAAGTGTTTTCCAAGGATGAATTAACGCTTCTGAATGAGTTCCTGAGAAATTTTAAGTAGAGGGGCAAATTAAACGTTATATTTTATGGTGACAGATAAAAATGGCTTCTCTTATTAAAAATAAAACTTTCATCTCTCAGTGTCTTCACTAAAGCAGCAAATATATATACATATTCTATCATTTTTCTAATCTCTATTAAATAACTAGTTTAACAATGAAATCTTTTAATCATTTGAATCACTTAAGGATATTGGGGGAGAAAACAGAAGTAAGCCAGAGAATAAGAGTCAACTTTCCATCTTTTTGCTCTCATAATTCTGGGGTCAGAGTCTTCATAAAGCTATAGTTATACTCTAAACCTAATTTCAAGCAATGACCAATTCACTTCATGTAACCACTCTAGATTAAAATTTCAATGTGTTCTATTCATATAAATAAAATCGTTCTTTATCATATTTTATTCAGAAAAAGATGATAAATATCTTTAAAAATATTTAAAGAGCATATATAAGTGATCTGTGCATTTCATGCATTACTATTAATATTATTTTAGATACTAAGCTGCTTTATCCTTTCCTAGAATTATCATCATTGCATTCTAAAACATGATAGCTTGGTTCCGTTAAAAAATCCTTAAATTTTCCAATATTAGGCAGCATGTTCAATTATCAAATGCACATATAGCCATAAATTGAAAGGTGCATATGCTGAAAATTTTTAATAAAGTGAATTCTCATTACATACATATGTATATGTATATACATATATATCGCATGGCAAATAAAAGATAACAAGGAAAAACATGTTATCTAAAATTGATATATCTCACCAGGAAATAAAAATTATTACATGTAAAAGTGTAGTGAGTCATGATTCATGAATGAAACCATAAGCAAATAAAAATGGTCATATTTTAGGAAGCAGGCTTTGTTAAAATTTGAATGTCAATATGTCACGGTGGACCTTGGAAAAACACAGATTGTTAAATGTGGCTTGTACTCCAGCCCCTACATATAAATGTGTTTTCTGCTCCTCGACAAGCACTGGACACCCAAAAGAGTGACCTTCAGAGACCTGATACATAAAGAGCAAGGCAAACAAACTTCAGAGTTCATCGATCAGAACCTAGGTCAGTATGTCCTATGTCATAATGAAACTTCATAAATTTCTCCTGCTTATTCACAAGGCAGAGGATAGTTTGTGGAACTCTAGGATAACTGCCTTATATCTCAGGGCTATGGTAACATCAAACTTCAGTAACCTTCTTTCCAAAGATGAATCATTTCTTAAGGCAAACAAACCTCAGAGTTCATCGATCAGAACCTAGGTCAGTATGTCCTATGTCATAATGAAACTTCATAAATTTCTCCTGCTTATTCACAAGGCAGAGGATAGTTTGTGGAACTCTAGGATAAATGCCTTATATCTCAGGGCTATGGTAACATCAAACTTCAGTAACCTTCTTTCCAAAGATGAATCATTTCTTTATTACTTACGAACCAGAATGTTCTCTGAGATTTCAATCTGGTTAGTATTTTTCTTTTTCAGCATTAGAAACTTCTCTTTATGTCTTTAATGTAAACCAGATCAACTAAATATAGAGACAGAACTATGAATCTTGTTTTATCAGAGATCATCATAATCATAAATATATGATATATGATAATTATTATCATACATTATGTGTGAAAATTATATCTCTCTCTATGCTACTGCTAAGTCACTTCAGTCGTGTCTGACTCTGTGCAACCTCATAGACGGCAGCCCACCAGGCTCCCCAGTCCCTGGGATTCTCCACGCAAGAACACTGGAGTGGGTTGCCATTTCCTTCTCCAATGCATGAAAGTGAAAAGTGAAAATTGAAAGTGAAGTCGCTCAGTCGTGTCCGACTCTTCGCGACCCCATGGACTGCAGCTTAGCAGGCTCCTCCACCCATGGGATTTTCCAGGCAAGAGTACTGGAGTGGGGTGCCATTGCTTTCTCCGTCTCTCTCTATGCAGTGCAAATATCCTTGGTTTGGTTCTAATATAGTGCAGTTCCATAGAGAGGCCACAGAAAGCTTCATGGAATTAAGAGTTTCAGATCCATAAAGTTCATAATGACATTCCATACTATTGGAAAAGTAAGTTATTGATACTTTCTGCAAACATGATATATTTCCTTTACCTTGCTGGGGGAGTAAACAAAAAGACTGTAAAAGATATAAAATGTTTTTTCAGTTTCACATATAGTTTTTTGAAGTTAATTATTCTCAGCCCCCAAATGCTCAAAAACTAACAGTAATGAAATAGCATTTAAAAAGCCACTGCCTCTACTAGTTATTAAGATATCCCATAGAATCAAAGGAGGGTAATTGAACCCAAATTAAAATGTGCCAGCAGATCAATAATCATTTAGGCTTTAAATGTGAAACTAATCACATCAGGAAAAGTACCTCTAAAGAACTAGACATGGCTATTATTCTGACTTATATATGCAACATGCACAAAGGCAATGTGTGTTTTGTGATATATTTATTCTATTTAGGCATTATAGGGCAGGAATTAAAATATCATGTAACTGGAGGTGTATGAATGTATTCTATCCTGTGTGCATTACTATTTAATATGGCACAAATAGTTGTAATGAATCAGTCATCATCATCCCAACTATTTATTTTTAATACTTGGAAAATATTTTATCATACATTCTTTTCAACTCAGCAAATTAACCTTTAAAAAACAAATTTTGTAAATATTTCTGCCATATCATTTCCATGAGCTAATAACAACAAAAAAAACCAAAAAGATGGGATGTGTGAAATGAAGTTTTGCCGCTTTTTAGTTAGTAAGTAATGTTGCCCATTTTCCCAAATACAGGTCTGTGGATCAACACACAGATGACTGTAAAATGAGAATATGCAGCAAAAACACGGTACCCCTCCAAGAAGGCATGTAATGATAGGAACCTTATGCATTTTATAGCCTCTCCATGGTGTGTACAATTTCACCAGGGAAATACAGGACCAACATTCAAAGAACGTTGCTCAAATATTTCACAGGCTTACGCCGATGGTAAAAGTCTGTCCTTAAGAGTCTTACACTGCTTGGACAGACAGCCGGCAGCTGCTAACTTCTTTACAGTGAATTCATAAACACCATGAATGTCCACTTGAGACCTAAAATGCACAAAGTTGAAGCAGGCGAGTAACCAACCTTGGCGAAATATCGCATCCTTGCTGCATAAAGGCACCCAAGGAAAACCAGAGACTATTAAAAATCCCAAATTCATTAGTTGATTCACTACTTTGTGTTTCTCTTCCATCTTCAAATTCCTCAGTGTGCCACTCGTAGGGGCTAAATCTGCTGACCAGGAATAAAACTACACTGACCCCAATGTAGGCAAAAACAATGCACATCCAGATCTCATAGGCTAAAGGATCAAGAAATGAAAACACTCCTGGTTTGGACTTCTGAGGCTTCTTGATCATGATAGAGATCCCGAGGCTCATAAAGGGCTTTGAGAAATCGATCACCTCCTCTCTCACAAGGGTGATGGTTAACGGAGCGATTGCAATATCAGCTTTCTGCAAGGGAAACAAAGGACAGTAATAGAACCAGGACTCCCAGTCAGGAAGCAATCATAGTTATGCTATTGGATCAATGGGTAGGACAGGAAATCAGGATATAGAAATGAATATTTCCATGGTGGAATCCTAGGAAATAATAAACAGAAGAAAAGCAGTTTGTTCCCCAAATATGCCTCCTTTTCAATAAATACAGAGAACACCCTTCTGGCTTGATTATGAGAACTACATCTGTACCCATGTTTTTGCGATCTTTGAAAAATGCATATGGCCCATAGGCTTCAAGACAGACGAAGCCTGTCTCCATTTGCATGTTTGCTTCTGACTTCGTCCTTCATCTTCAAATGTTTACAAGGAAACAAGACAGTATTCCTAGAGTAATGTGGGAAACCAACAACCTCAGATGTTGGTACTTTGCATGGAAGTCAAGCATTCCCTCAACAAGAGTTCAAATGGAATGATTTTATCTGTAAGAAGAGTGGTACTTACCCCATATACAAGTTCTCCAACCATCCCATTCCAAATTTTCGTGTCTGCATCCCTGGCCCCATACTTGCCATCCCCAACAATGGTCAACTTGTATTTGAACCCACAGTGTTTGGCGATTTCTGCAGCCAAGTCAACACAATAGCCCTCATATCGCTCATTGCCTTCAAGCATCTCATGATTTTTCTTCATCATAACATAGGGGGATTCCTATACAGAAAGAAAGTGCTTTAGGTGATCCAAACAGCCGTATTAATTATCTGCTCTCATTGATTCAAATCTTCTGGTTTAATTACTTTTAATTATTACCTGTTAGCTAGAGACATTGTAGAATACAGATAGTGGAAAATAAGAGGAAAATTAATAATAGCATTTCTGAACAAAGATTCTCATATATCTTTCATTATATTTCATTTATATTTCATTAATATGGCTTGTACCTGGCCATACCAAGTAAACAAGAGATTCAAAAGTTGGTATACCCCCATGTCATGTTTGTAATTCTTAGGGCTTGCCGAAAAATAATGTAGTTCAACATCTGTTTCAGTTAACTCTGGATTCACCACTGTCTTGTTCTAAATTAGGGCTACCTTGACTCCAAAGAAACACCATTCACCCAAAACCCTGTATTACTACTAGTTCAAGGACAGGTTCATGTTCTAATCAGGTCTGTGGCCAGTGATGTGCAGACTGAAAAAGTTGTTGCCATGGTGATTACAGATGCTACCCTCTCAGACTTGAGATCAAATTTCCTTTATGAGGTAATATCCTAGAATTATGCTACACAGATAGCTAGAGAGTAGCATTCCTCTGCAAACACCATAAAGAAGAAACATGAAAAAATGTCATAATACCAGCCTAATTTTCTCCACTGGAAAGTGACACTATGCATATGTATGGCCCAGTGAGATAGTTCTCAATAGCATGATTAAAACAAAAACCCTCAAATACGTAGCTTACATTTATTAAGACTTTCAAAGTGCCAACCAATGTTCTTATTCAAATCCCTTACTAGCCTAACTATATTTTCTTCTCAATATTGTTACCATAATGAATTCCACCAATTCACTGCATCGGAGATTAGTAAAACAAAATAAGGCTATTTTTTTTTTTTTTGCAAAATCCTACACTATTAGTGAACCCCATTTCATTTCCTCCATTTTATTATATCAACAGCTTGTCATGATGACCTACATCTCCCAACCATCTATCCAGAGCCTCAATGTTCAAGATCCAGTTCAATGCTGTTACTTAGCACTAGCTACGAGCCAATTACTATGTGGAGACTTGGGGTTAAAAACAAAGGAGATCACCCTTGCCTTTCAGAAGTTCCCCTTTCCATAGGAAGATACAGAAGCTGACATTAAACCATGTATTAATAACAAATGTAAGGACAGAACTGATACCATTATTAAACCATGTAACAAATGTAAGGACAGAATGGACCCAGAATAGTGTGGAAGTGCAAAGGTGAAACATTGATGGAATACAAGGAAGGCTCTTCCAGACTTTCCCCAGATGTTCACATGTGTAAGCACCACATTGGGTCCATGCTCAATCGCTCAGTCATGTCTGACTCTTTGTGAGCCCATGCACTGTACCCTGCCAAGCTCCTCTGTTCATGGGATTATATCCGGCAAGGATACTGGAGTGGGTTGCCATTTCCTTCTCCAGGGAATCTTTCCCACCCAAGGATCAAACTCACATCTCCTGAAACTCCTGGCAAGCAGATTCTTTTCTACTGAGCTACCTGGGACGCCCCAAACACCAGGTTATGAATTATCTCTAAAGCTAAAGTTCATTCTTGAAGTGGAGAGGAAATATTTTGAATGCTTTAGCTCATTTGTGATCCCTTTAAACAGAATAACATGCAATGAATGACTGAAACATTCAAAAGCATCACCATATCAGTTATTATCCTAAAATATAAGCAGAAAAGACTCTGATGCTAGGAGGGATTGGGGGCAGGAGGAGAAGGAAACAACAGAGGGTGAGATGGCTGGATGGCATCACTGACTCAATGGACGTGAGTCCGAGTGAACTCTGGAAGTTGGTGATGGACAGGGAGGCCTGGCGTGCTGCGATTCATGGGGTCGCAAAGAGTCGGACACGACTGAGTGACTGAACTGAACTGAACTGAAGCAGAAAAAATAGTCGGCAGATGTTTTTCTTAAAAAAAAAATACTGTCAAACAGAGGCATATGTAGCTAATTACCAAAATAGTAGTGACAACAACTGTCTTGTTCTCAAGCCCAGAGGTATCATTTCCAGAAGGCAGTTCAGTGAGGGTAACAACCATTTTGTCAACTTCGCTCCAGTATCCAATCTGAAAAAAGACACAGAAAGAGTGCATTTGGGTACACAGCCTTTCTATTACCAAAGCACTGAGTTATTTTCAAAACCATGTCTGAATCTGAAATTACACCTATCCTAACTAGACTTGTCCTAAACACATAGCTTTAAAAATCCTAGCCACTGCAATTAGAGAAGAAAAAAGACATACATCTTTTAGGTATGTGAATCAAATAAGACTAGAAAGGTACTGCAGAAATCATTCCTAAAAACAGATTGTCTCTTCATATTCACTTTTCATATTCCCCAAGGGTAATTTTCATGGGAGTGATCATATAGAAACATAAAATTCAAACAATGGCATTTTAGCCATAACAGGAGAAAAAAAATGTTGACTTGAAAGTTACATGCACATTTCACCGGCTATGTCTGGTCTCCAGAACCATAATCTTTCAGCTATAGTTCTTTTTCTTCTCATTAAACTCTTTCTACCTCTGTCTAAAAAAAAAAGGCATTTTAGCCATAACAGGAGAAAAAAAATGTTGACTTGAAAGTTACATGCACATTTCACCGGCTATGTCTGGTCTCCAGAACCATAATCTTTCAGCTATAGTTCTTTTTCTTCTCATTAAACTCTTTCTACCTCTGTCTAAAAAAAAAATGTATAATTGCTTTATTCATAGTTATTTTAAAATTGTTTCAGTATTACTTACCAGAAATAGATTTTATTTAGAAAAAAGATTTTAATGTTTTTGGAGTTGTGGAGTCCATCTATGTGAATACATGTCTCCAGGACTCTAGAAGATGAGGTGGTGGGTCCACTAATCCACCTCCTCATACAGACAGAAAACCCTCAATTCACTAATGATTTACCTTCCGGGGCCCATTCGTTTTAAGCTCCATGATGTTAATTGTATAATTTATTCTTTTTCCATTCTGGTCAAACTTGATATTTCCTGAAAGACCTTCAACCTGCACCTAATGAAGAAATGGGAAAGGATACAGTTATTAATTCACTTCAAACAGACACAAACTGGTTGCAGAGGACACTCCCAGGATGCAAGTCAAGAAAATGACACCCATTAGTTTTCTTTTTCTTCTTCAACCTACCTTTGTGTAGGTAGGAAGTAATATTCCCTCTACATAAAACAGAAGGTATAAAGAAAGAATGACTAATTCAGCAGGAAAAAAATAGTGGCCACCCTTAAGTTGCATCGCAATCATTTTGAGTGACTGACCTGTTTGAGGGCCCTTTCTATTTCTACACCTTGTCCCCAGGGCACCGCTGGGTTTGCCAGACAGTCTCCTGCATTTCCTCTTCTGGAGATTTCAATTCTCTGCTTCCGTAAGTTTCGAAAAGCTTCGGTCATCACTTGAACAGCGTCATATGTCAGAGCAGAAGTATACTGAAAAGTATCACACATTTCATAAGAATGGGAGAAAATTCAATGACTTTCTGTGCACTGGCTAACAGAATTCCAGTTGCCCACCATACGTGCCATATCAGAGTCCAAGAATTTAGACACAATTTCTACTCTAGAACCATCAGAATCTAAGAGGAGTAGTCTAGAATATTGGAACTATGGATTGTCCCCTTGATTCTAAACATTTCAATTATAATAACATCTCATCTATTTCAGGCTGATGTTTTCTAGTTGTGTTGAGTTTTCATTTTTCCAACTAGTTTCTCATTGCAGTATCACTTTATGGCCTGATTTGGTGATACACAGAATTACGAACTTAACAAAACAATATTTCTCCACTGTCTGAAGAGAGATTCAACTGGAAATATGGGAAGAATACTGATTAATTTCAGGATCTTTACTCTCTAATTCCATCCTAGTGATGCTCAAATAGATCTGCAGTGCCGGGAGCCAGCATGGGAGATCCCACCCATGACAAGGTCATGTGGAGAGGCCTGATGGGCAAGGTGAGTTAGCTCTCAGGGTTCCCCCTGGAATTTCCTGAGCATGTACCCCAAAAACCAGAATCTGCCTTCCTTATTGTACTGTGCTTTTCCACTCTTCTGACACAACTCTGGAAAGTCAACTCAGGGCTTCAGTCTTCTGCATGTGAAAGGAGTGTTTCAGCTCAAACTCCCTCTGATAACTCTCTAGCTTGCCTAACAGGTTCCCCTGGACTTTTTACAACTTGTGAATTGTTTACAGCCCCCCAACTGTGAGAGGTACAAAGCTTAAAGCATCTTTTTAAAGATACAGAACCTTTTCTAAGAGCTAAACATTATATTGGTGACAGGTTTTCACTGTTGACTCAATGACTGCTGCCAGGTCTCCATATTCTTTATCTTTTAGACACCTGAAGGATATTAATCAATGTAATAGGGATATAGAAATAGGAATGTAGTAGTTTTGATGTTAGCAACACTAGACTTTTGAGTTAATTACTTTTCTTTGTTATATATCACTGCACTCCTCTTGTGTCCTTGCTATATAAGAATGTAACTTTATTTAGTGCTGAGAGTGGCACCAGACTTTGGGAAGATCAACACAAATAAGTCTTCTGGTTGACAAACCCTTATCAGAAAAAAGGCTGTAAAGTGTTAATTGGCCCTCTGGCTATAAGATGATGTAAATCACCTAAGACTTGTGTATACAATTAGGTATGCAGAGAGAAAGCCTGGTTTTGATAAGAGTCGGGGCTGCTGCTGCTGCATAACTTTATATTACCCATTGATCTCTATGTACAATCAAAAAGATATAAAAGGCCTTTCTAGACAATAGAGGCCAGGCCGGTCACTGGACTGGTTTCCCCCATGTCTCCTCTTTACTCTAATTTCAGACTGAATTCCCATCTGAGGCATGGAGGCTCGCCATGTCTACTTACTTGACCTGGCTTCTAAGATCCGTAAGAGAGGGAGCCCAAGGCAGGGCACCTTCCGATATTCAAACGGACGCCGGTGGCCTAATGTAGATGGTGCAAACTTCTTGTCTTGAAGTTTTATTGGCTTTCCACATAAACCAAGTTATTCAGCCTCTTTTCTCCACTGAATTTTCTTACTACACTATTTCTTCCTAATCTAATCTTATATTTCTAATTAAATAAATAAGCTTTTCCTCGCCTACGCCATTTACGCTTCGAATTACCCTGGATCCACTGGGGCTGGACTCTGGCACTGCAGTGTTCTATCTTTGGGGTGTTTGTTTTTAAACTTCCCTAGGTGAACATGATAATCAATGAGAAGAAACACCATACTTCATGATTTCTATGTCCCCTCATGCTTCAATAAGCTATGATAATATTGGTTCCAAGCTTATGATATTCAGATCTCACTGGGGCAGCAGGATTATTTTAGGAGCTGAGGGTCAAACAGAAAATAAATACTACATGAAATAACTACTACAGAAAATAACTAAGCACCATCATGGGCTGGCTAAGTATTCCAACCCAGGGATCAAACTCAGGTCTCCTGTATTGCAGGCAGATACTTTACCATCCGAGCCACCAGGAAAGCCCAAGAATACTGGAATAGGTAGCCTATCCCTTCTCCAGGGGATCTTCCTGACCCAGGAATTGAACTGGGGTCTCCTGCATTGCAGGAAGATTCTTTACCAGCTGAGCTACCAGGGAAGTCCCCTGTGTATATACTACCACGTATCAAGGTATGATGCTGCTGTCAGTAATGATAAATCACATTTTAACATAAAAACTTTACTGACTGCTGAGAAAATTTCTTTATTCAGTATTATTTTAATCTTTAGGTAACAAGTACAGTGAAGTTGGGGGTAAAAATCACAGTATCACACTGACCCCACCTCTCTCATCCTCTTGAGGACATTTTTTTTTTCTGCAGATATACTGTCAACACCTCACCTCAGCCTTTTTTCTCTATTGGATCATCTCTAATAGCAAATCCACTGCTTCAATATCTCCTACTACCAATAAGGAGGAAAGAAATACATAGGTAGGTAGATTAAACAGATAGGTGGGTGGTGATGATAATAATGATGATGATGATGAAAGGTAACAGATAATTGCTTATTAGGTTCCTATACCCCTTCAATTTCCATCATCTTTTTTCTGTTTCTTTCACAGGAACATTTGTTAAGACTAATTTTCTAAATTTTCACACCAACCCTCCTTGCTCTCTCTATGTGATATCATTCATTCTATGGCTTTAAATTACATCCAGGTGCTCAAACGTGACTTCCTCAGCAGTACCCTTCATGCCCAGCCCACCCTCGATCACTTTCCTTCATGAGACCTTGTTTATTACCTTCATATTCACCACCAGTATCTGAGTATCCTCTTCATGTATTCTTTGTCTAATTGATCTCTTCTCCCCACTAGAACAGTTACTCTAAGGAAGCAGAAAACTTATTTGTGACCACTGAATTCTCAGAGCTCAGGATACATTGGGCACACTTAAGAGACTTACTCAGAAGGAAGGGAACCAGGGAAGAAGGAAGGAAAAGGGGAAGGAGGGAAGAAAAAAGAGAGAGAGAGAGGAAGGAAAGAAGGCAGGTCAGAAATCTTCATACAGATTCTATCTTTACAGGATTCACATTCCCTGCCAGTTCAGTGAAAAGATACATTAACAGAAAATTGCAATATACCATTCAGTTCAGTTCAGTTGATCAGTTGTGTCCAACTCTTTGCGACCTCATGGATTTCAGCATGCCAAACTTCCCTGTCCATCATCAACTTCCAGAGCTTGCTCAAACTCACGTCCATTGAGTTGGTGATGCCATCCAACTATCTCATCCTCTGTCATCACCTTCTCCTCCTGCCTTCAATCTATTCCAGCATCAGGGTCTTTTCCAAGGAATCAGTTCTTCTCATCAGGTGGCCAAAGTATTAGAGTTTCAGCTTCAACATCAGTCCTTTCAATGAATATTCAAGACTGATTTCCTTTAGGAAGGACTGGTTGGATCTCTTTGCAGTCCAAGGGATTCGCAAGAGTCTTCTCCAACACCACAATTCAAAGCATCAATTCTTTGGCACTCAGCTTTCCTTACAGTCCAACTCTCACATCCACACACGACTACTGGAAAAACCATAGCTTTGACTAGATGGACCTTTGTCGGCAAAGTTATGTCCCTGCTTTTTAATATGCTGTCTAGGCTGGTCATAGCTTTTCTTCCAAGGAGAAAGTGTCTTTTAATTTAATGGCTGCAATCACCATCTGTAGTGATTTTGGAGCCTCCCAAAATAAAGTCTCTCTCTGTTTCCACTGTTTCCCCATCTATTTGGCCTGAAGTGATGGGACTGGATGCCATGATCTTCCTTTTTGAATGCTGAGTTTTAAGCTAGCTTTTTCACTCTCCCCTTTCACTTTCATCAAGAGGCTCTTTAGTGCTTCTTCATTTTCTGCCATAAAGGTGGTGTCATCTGCGTATCTGAAGTTACTGATATTTTTCCTGGCAATCTTGATTCCAGCTTGTGCTTCATGCAGTCTGGCATTTTTGGATGATATATGCTTCATATAAATTAAATAAACAGGGTGAGAATATATAGCCTTGACCTACTCCTTTCCCTATTTGGAACCAGTCTATTGTTCCATGTCTGGTTCTAACTGTTGCTTCTTGATCTGCATACAGATTTCTCAGAAGGCAGGTCAAGTGGTCTGGTATTCCCATCTCTTGAAGAATTTTCCACAGTTTCTGGTGATCCACACAATCAAAGGCTTTGGTGTAATCAATAAAGCAGATGTAGATGTTTTCTGGTATTCTCTTGCTTTTTTGATGAAGCCACCACTTCCCTGGTGGCTCAGATGGCTAAGCGTCTGTCTACAATGTGGGAGACCCGGGTTCAATCCCTGCGTCAGGAAGATCCCCTGGAGAAGGAAATGGCAATCCATTCCAGTACTATTGCCTGGAAAATCCCATGGACAGAGGAGCCTGGTAGGCTACAGTCCATGGGGTCACAAAGAGTCGAACACGACTGAGCGACTTCACTTTCACTTTCTTGCTTTTTTGATGATCCAGTGGATATTGGCAATTTGATCTCTGGTTCTGCTTTCTCTAAATACAGCAGGAACATCTGGAAGTTCACAGTTCAAGTACTGTTGAAGTCTAGCTACAAGAATTTTGAGCATTACTTTGCTAGCGTGTGAGCTGAGTGCAATTGTGCAGTAGTTTAAATATTCTTGGCATTGCTTTTCTTTGAGATTGGAATGAAAAATGACCTTTTCGAATCCTGTGGCCACTACTGAGTTTTCCAAATTTGCTGGCATATTGAATGGAGCACTTTTACAGTATCATCTTTTAAGATTTGAAATAGGTCAACTGTAATTCCATCACCTCCACTAGCTTTGTTCATGGTGATGCTTTCTCAGACTCACTTGACTTCGCATTCCAGGATGTCTAGGTGAGTGATCACACCATCATGGTATCTGGGTCATGAAGATCTTTTTTGTATAGTTCTTCTGTGTATTTCTGCTACCTCTTCTTAATGTCTTCTGCTTCTGTTAGGTCCATACCATTTCTGTCCTTTATTGTGCCCATCTTTGCATGAAATATTCCCTTGGTATCTCTAATTTTTTTGAAGTGATTCTAGTCTTTCCCATTCTCGTGTTTTCCTCTATTTCTTTGCATTGATCATTGAGGAAGGCTTTCTTATCTGTCCTGGCTATTCTTTGGAACTCTGCATTCAAATGGATATACCTTTCCTTTTTTCCTTTGCCTTTAGCTTCTCTTCTTTTCTCAGCTATTTGTAATGCCTCCTCAGACAACCATTTTGCCTTTTTGCACTTCTTTTCCTTGGGGATGGTCTTGATCACTGCTTCCTGTACAACGTCATGAACCTCCATCTATAGTTCTTCAGGCACTCTATCAGATCTAATCCCTTGAATCTATTTGTCACTTCTATTGTATAATCATGGGATTTGATTTAGGTCATACCTGAATGGTCTAGTGGTTTTCCCTACTTTTTTCAATTTAAGTCAATTTGGCAATAAGGAGTTCATTATCTGAGCCACAGTCAGCTCCAGGTCTTGTTTTTGCTGACTGTACAGAGCTTCTCCATCTTTGGCTACAAAGAATATAATCAATTATTTCAGTATTGACCATCTGGTGATGCCCATGTGTAGAATCTAATATACCATTTAATGTTATAAATTGATCCAATGGTTGATAGATATTTTTCTTATTTTTTTAATATGAAAGATGTTACAATAAGGTAAATGAGAAAGTAACTTATGTAGTATAAATTACCACCTCCCTGAATCTAGAAATTGTTTAATACATCACATCTTTAGTGTTAAAAAAGGAGTGTGAAGTTATTATTATAATTTTTTCATGAATAGTTTAGGTGAATCAGTTTCATTTTATCACATGAATGAATCAAATTTGATGGGAAAGTGATAGGAGGAAAGAAGAAAAAGAAAATGATTTTGAGACCACAGGACTGTGACTGATACTGTTAATTGTAAGATATACACATTTATTGCTAAAGTTTCTTAAGCAATGTCACTGCAGGGATATACATGAGCCCTTCACAAATCTACATTATCTCTTGGGTGGCTGCACTTTAGTTTCCTGGAAATAACCCTACTAGATGGACCTAAATCAAACCCATCTCTACTTTCCCCCCAAATCTGCAACCTCTTTCTTCAAACTGTACAAGCAAGAAATTAGTAAAATACACTCTGTTATATATCCATGTGAAAGTGAAAATCAGTCATGTCCAACTCTTGGCTACCCCATGGACCATACAGTCCATGGAATTCTCCAGGCCAGAATACTGGAGTGAGTAGCCTTCCCCTTTTCCAGGGATCTTCCCAACTTAGGGATACCCAGTCTCCTGCACTGCAGGCAAAGCTGAGCCACCAGGGAAACCCAAGAATACTGGAGTGGGTAACCTATCCCTTCTCCAGGGGATCTTCCCAACCCAGAAATCAAACCGGTGTCTCATGCATTGAAGGTGGATTCTTTACCAACTGAGCTATCAGGAAAGCCTTCCATGTAGGCCATCAATATTCCTGAATTGAAAATGTAATATCCGGGAGCCTCTTCTAAGAAAACATTCTCAAATACAGAGAACTTGCATACAAGGATATTAATTTCAACATCATTCATAATATGCAAAAATTATAAGGAATCTATGAGAATAAAAGAATGTTTAAAAACTATGCTTTCTGTGGAAAGCATATGTGAACATATGTGTGGAAGCATATATGTTGAAGCATTATATGAACATTAGCTTCCCTGGTGACTCAGATGGTAAAGAATCCATCTGCAATGAAGGAGATCTGGGTTTGATCCCTGGGTTAGGAAGATCCCCTGTAGAAGAGAATAGCTATCCACTCCAATATTCTGACCTAGAGAATTCCATGGATTGTATAATCCATGGGGTCACAAAGAGGTGACCCCACATGACTGAGTGACTTTCACTTTCACTATGCAAACAATAAAAAGTTCTATTAATAATGGTTATGTTCATCACAGCACTGTTTATAATAACCAGGACATGGAAGCAACCAAGATGTCCATCAGCAGATGAATGGATAAGAAAGCTGTGGTACATATACACAATGGAGTATTTCTCAGCCATTGAAAAGAATATATTTGAATCAGTTCTAATGAGGTGGATGAAACTGGAGCCTATTATACAGAGTGAAGTAAGCCAGAAAGAAAAACACCAATATAGTATGGGGCTTCCCTGGTGGCTCAGAGGGTAAAGCATCTGCCTGTGATGCAGAAGACCCAGGTTCAATCCCTGGGTCGGGAAGATTCCCTGGAGAAGGCTGTGGCAACCCACTCCAGTATTCTTGCCTGAAGAATCCCATGGACAGAGGAGCCTGGTGGCCTACAAGGAGGAGTCCATGGGGTCGCAAAGATAACGCATATATATGGAATTTAGAAAGATGGGAACGATAACCCTGTATGTGAGACAGCAAAAGAGACACAGATGTATGGAACAGTCTTTTGGACTGTATGGGAGAGGGAGAGGATGGGATAATTTGGGAGAATGGCATTGAAACATGTATAATATCATATATGAAACAAATTGCCAGTCCAGGTTCGATGCAGGATACAGGATGCTTGGGGCTGGTGCACTGGGACAACCCAGAGGGATGGTATGGGGAGGAAGGTGGGAGGGGGTTTCAGGATGGGGATCACATGTACACCCATGGCAAATTTATGTTGATGTATGGCAAAGCCAATACAATACTGTAAAGTAATTAGCCTCCAATTAAAATAAATAAATTTATATTTAAAAAAATAAAATAATGGTTATGTAGCAATACAAACAATACAAGCTATAAAATAAGTGAAAAACAACATTACAACTAAATATTTTTCAACAGAAAATTAGAATAGAAATAATTGCATCCCTTCAACAAAAAAAAAGGAAAGAAAAATAAACAAATGATTAGAATAAAATAAGAGGGAGGAAACATACATGGTGATATTTTCTTGCCAAGTACTCTACAATATCCATGTAGCATTTAAAAAATCTGCATTGCTTTAAATCATATCTATTTAAGAAAAGACTTCTTGGAGAAATAGAAATATCATGACAGCTTTTATCTGCCTCACATACCTCTATTCTCCTAGAGGAAAAAAAACTGATTAGTTTGCTTTCTTATACAGCAATCTGTCTATTGCTAGTTTAATTCTTATGATGAAGTTTAGGTCACTAAATTAGAAACAGAAGCCGGTATTGTAGTTTGTATTCAGGAATTACGATCATATTTAAAAGGCAAATTCTTCCTTGAGTCACCCTGCTCATACTACTAGGAAAAATCTACAAAGTCGTCTGCTAAATGTTTCAGTCTATAAATGCTGGTGAACTACATTAAAAAATAAGATGAGGCTGAATCAACTAAAAGCATTTAAGTCCACGCAGCATGTTTCCATTATGATTCAGGGCATGAGCTCACTAAGAAGAAAAATCCATCCAACCTTTACCAAATGTTCAAATCTAATCAAGTCTCAAGCTTATTATCATTGTAAATTAATAGTCACAATCATAGATTCAATTCTGGGCTGAGAGAAAATCAACAGCCTCTGTATCCAGAGCTCCTTCTGGTTTATGTTCTGCATATGTGGCTCATTTATTTTCCTCAACAAATATGTTCACATTTTTGAGTGTATAGTTAAATATTTCAATTTTATTCTACCATTCATTAAACTAGATGTAAATTAATTTGAAGGGAACATGATGGCGATGGAACAATCTCTTTCCTTGAAAACAAATGCATCATCTCTGTCCTGATGTTTATGTTTTGTGAAATTCCTCAGCTGACTTGGAAATTTATATTTCAGTAGGGTGCCATTATATGCTGTGGTGCTCTGCCACAATCACTTCTATCCACACTTGAAATCTGGGGAAACATTTTTATGTTCCATTTTCCAAATGCACTTTTTATTTCATTTTTAAGTGTATCTTTATTGAGACTCATTTTTCAAAAGTAAAACTATCTATGCATTTTAAACATGTTTGTTTTGCCCAATAGTTATAAGATATTATTCAATAACACATTTCTCTAATCACTGATAACAGATAACGTTACTCTTATAGTCAAAAAACAAAATGAGATGAAAAGAAGTTCTGTATACATTTAAAATGTAACAAATATTCAGAGGGTAACTAGGCTGTAATATAAAATTTTATGGGTCATAATGACAGTACCTATTCTGAAACATATGTTATCTGCATGGTGCCTTAAAAACAGGGAAAAAAAATCAAAACATCATTCAAAAATGAAGTACTAGGCTTTAGTATTATGAAACTGTCAAAATTTCCTATGAATGGGTATTTCCATATCTTCCTTGACACTTGAAACTGAATTGAGTATAGTTTAGAAAGCATTTAATATAGCATGTTCTGATCTCTATCAGAGCTGCCTCAAGCTCTGATTATAGCATTTACTACTCTGTTGCCTTGAGCAAGTTAACTAAAGTATCTGTGTGCAAAGTTTCTTATCAATGAGATAAGCAGAACAATGTCTTTTCTATGTCATAGTGGTGTTGGAAACCTAAGTAAGGGAAAAAGGAAGAATTCATGTTGACTTAGTTCTCTATGTGTCAAACATGAGCTGGGTAGTTTCCTAGAAAGACCTTAAAAAAAAAAAAATCTCTATGCAACAAATACTTTTATTCCAATGGTATAGGTGAAGATTACAAGTTATCAAGTTATATTTTTCTCAGGGTCACAAAAATATATGGCAAAGGTGGAATTTGAATCCCGATCTCTTCATTTCAGGGATAATGAGGTGATGGGTTGTCCTGGTTTGCCTTGGCCTGTCCCAGTTTTGGATCTGAAAGTTTGGAGTCCAGGCACACTGGGACTGTTGGATTTTGAGTTTTAAAACAAACTAAAAATCAAAGTTATTGACCTGCATGTTTGTCTTCTCTTTTCCTTTTATTACTATCTATCTTGTTACAAAATTAGCTTGTCTTTACACTGTTCTGAAAACCACCATCCTGATCTATAAGACTCTGATCCAATAAGTTCAGAAAATAATTTTCATGTTGGCATATTAAAGGCTCTGAGAAATCCTGCACTAACAATTCCAATTACTTTGATTGGTCAGCATTGCCCAAACTAATAACCATTTAAAATTTTTCTTTAACATCAATTAATTTCTATAAAAATAGCATGGGTATAACATACTTTGGGCTGTCAAAAGTTTTATAGTCTGATAAATTTTATACAGCCATTTAAAAAATAGCATCATTTATTCAGTTAAAATTATTATAAACTAGGCAGACACTTTGGCTCAGAGGGTAAAGTGTCTGCCTGCAATGCAGGAGACCTGGGTTTGATCCCTGGGTCAGGAAGATCCCTTGGAGAAGGAAATGGCAACCTACTCCAGTATTCTTGCCTGGAAAATCCCAAGGACAGAGAAGCCTGGTAGACTGCAGTCCATGGGATCGCAAAGAGTTGGACAAGACTGAGCGACTTCACTTTCACTTTCATTATAAACTAAATGATATCTCCCTAGAGAATCATATAATATAATTACTCTCAGTTTCTTTATCACAAAATTATCAACATTGTCAAAAATGATGAGCTCTAGGAACAAAAATCAAGCTTATAAGAAAGTTTACAAAGTCTCTCTTTTCTTTAAGCTTCTTGGCAATGGCTTGAAATCAACTAGCGCCATAGAAAAGAGAAAAAAAAAGAAATACATTATAATATTAAAATTATTCACTTCTCTTAATTTCGAATTCAACTGAAGTCTACCCTCTGGGAAAGAGCTGTCTGTGATAAGGTCATCTCTACTTTCCTCTAAAGCCTTTTAAATACATGCCCTTTGTAGTTTCACTGAATAAAATCACAGAATCTTCATTAAGACCCAACATCACTGGAACAACAGGAACTCTAACTCATTGTCAGTGGAAATGCAAAACAGTACAGTTACTTTGGGAGACAGATCATTTCTTACAAAACTAAACATACTTATATGTAATCGAGCCAACACACTCCTTGGTGTTTACCCAAAGGAGTTGAGACATGAAGCCCACTCAAAAATCATCACACATGTTAATAGCAGCTTTACTTATAATCACCAAAACTTGGAAGCAACCAAGATAGTCTTCAATAAATAAAAGATAAATAATGTGAGGTACATGAAGACAAAAGAATATTATCAGAGTTAAAAAGGAGTGAGTTACCAAGCTACCAAAAGACACAGAGGAATTTTAAATGTAAATGACTAAGTGTAAGAAGCCAATCAAAAAAGGGTACACACTATATAATTCCAACTGTATGACTTTCTGGAAAAGGTGTAACTATGGAGATAGTAAAACGATCAATCAGTGGTGGCCAGGTGTTGGTGGTGGGAGGAGGGATAAATAAATGAAATGCAAAGGGCTTTTGGAGCCACAGAAATGTTCTGTATGAAACAACAACAATGAAAGCATGCTATTATCTATTTATCCAAACCTGTAGCATGCACAAGGCTGAGAGTGAGTGGGCTTTTTTTTTGTTTGTTTATTTTTATATTGGATATTAATTTTATTCACTTCCATATAACAGCATATATAAAACATGGCACAGAAAAAAGCATTTATGAAACTTGCTTACTCCTTTGAGATTGGCACAGATTACATGCTTTAGAAAAAAGAAAAAGCCAACGATGGAAGAATTTTCATCTCTAAGGGTAGATTTTATTTGGAGATAGCCAAAAGTCATTTTGAGACTAAGTCTCGTGAAATGTGGTAGGGAAAAGCCTGAACAAAACAAACAAAACTGAAAAAAAGGGTGAATGGTAACATAAACTATGGACCTTGGGTAATTACAAGCCATGTGCCAACAAAGGCTTCTCAGTTCCAACACATGCATCACTCTGGTGAGGGAAGTTGATATTGGAAGACGCTGTGAGGTATAGGAAGAGGGTACATATAGGAAATCTCTGTACTTTCTGCTCAATTTTGCTGTGAACCTAAACCTGTTCTAAAAATAATGTCTTAATTGTTGTTTAGTTGCTCAGTTATGGTTGACTCTTTGGTACCCCATGGACTGCAGCATGCCAGGCTTCCCTGTCCTTCCCTATCTCCCAGAGTTTGCTCAAACTCATGTCACTGAGTCAATGATGTCACACAATCATCTCTTCCTCTGTCATCCCCTTCTCCTACTGCCTTCAGTCCTTCTCAGTATCAGGGTCTTTTCCAAGGAGTCAGCTCTTTGCATCAGGTGGCCAGAGTATTGGAGCTCAGCTTCAGCATCAGTCCTTTAGTATTCAGGACTGATTTCCTTTAGGATTGACTGGTTGGATCTCCTTGCAGTCCAAGGGACTCTCAAGAGTCTTCTCCAACACCACAGTTCAAAAGCATCAATTCTTCAGCACTTAGGCTTCTTTATGGTCCAACTCTTACATCAATGCATGACTACTGGAAAAACCATAGCTTTGACTAGACAGACCTTTGTCGGTATAATGTCTAATGTTTTTGCTTTTTAACACTTTGTCTAGGTTTGTCACAGCTTTTCTTCCAAGGAGCAAGCGTCTTTTAATTTCATGGCTTCAGTCACATCTGCAGTGATTTTGCCCAAGAAAAAAAGTCTTTCACTGTTTCCATTATTTCCACATCTATTTGCCATGAAATGATGGGACCGGATTACATGACTTTAGTTCTTTGTTGAGTTTTAAACCAGCTTTTTTTTCACTCTCCTCTTTCATTATCATCAAGAGGCTCCTTAGTTCCTCGTTGCTTTCTGCCATAAGGGTGGTGTCATTTGCATATCTGGGGTTATTGCTGTTTCTCCCAGCAATCCTGATTCCAGCTTGTGTTTCATCTGGCCCAGCATTTCGCATGATGTACTCTGCATACAAGTTAAATAATCAGAGTGACAATATACAGCCTTGACACACTCTTTTCCCAATTTTGAACCAGTGCACTGTTCCAAGTCCGGTTCTAAATGTTGCTTCTTGACCTGCATACAGGTTTCTCAGGAAGCAGTTAAGGTGGTCTGGTATTCCCATACCTTCAAGAGTTTTCCAGTTTGTGTGATCTACACAGTCAAAGGTTTTTTTTTTTTTTTTAATTTATCCTTAAGTGTAAATTAGAAAACTAATAAAAATGCAACACCCTTATAAGCACAGAAGGTGTATCACATTTCCAAGAGTGAAAAGACAGCTCCATTGGCAAGAAACCAAAATGAACATCTTTTCTATTATTATTTTCTTTGAATAATAAAAATAAGTTTTTAATTCACTGGGAAGAAAGACTCTTGAAAATAAAAAGAATATATTGAAAACAACATACTCAAATCAACACATTGTCTGGCTTTGATTCACCCACTGGTAGTAGAGACTTTCCTTAGTGGCTGATATTTCACTTTGTTCACTTCTTAGGAATCTTCAAACAGTTGAAATTTTCTTATTTTTGTAGTCTGAACAATAAAAACAATATTTTCCAGGGTTATTTAAGAACTGAATCTAGCAGAGGTGACCAGCTACAAGTCACTAAAATCTTTGATAGTAGGAGGAGCTATTTGAGGGTCATAAATTTGGCAAAAATTACAAATATTAGCATATGGGTTTTAGTGCCTAAATTTGCATATCACATAATCATGGTATTAAATTTGGGAGAAATCTCAGCAATCATGGACATTTATTCCCTTTGCAGATGAAAAAATATGGACATGAGATGAACCCAGATATCATGCATTATAATTCAGTGATAATGCATTCTCATTTTTCTTGGTATAATATGTGTATCTCCATAGTTTAATATATCATTTCCATTATTTTTTATAAAATATGTGATTTTATCAATATCATATTTTTAATTTGCATTTATTTCAGTTATATAAACACTTTTTAAACCTAAACCACAAAACATAAGAGATAAATCTTGTCAAGCAACTTTTTTGTTGCATGTCAAAAATACTTTAATATTCATTGTAGGGGATGACAACATGCCAGCAGTGAGTGTGGTCAGTTAAAACATTCAAGGAGCAGAATCATTTTCATGAAGCCACCACAGCACATTTAATGCATGATGCTAATTACTGAACTCAAAATGATTATACTATTTTTCAACAGGCCTCATAATTAAGAACGTTTGAATTCCTGTTTTAAGTCTTTTTCTGAGTAAAATGGGATTCTTGGAGGAAAGCCATTATTTAAGGTGACACACAATGCCAATCCTATATTATGGCTGAATTCCTTAACACCTGCAGGTCCCAACAGACACAATTCAAACTAGGTCCAAACTGTCCACATGACAAGGTACAATGGATGGTTATATATTGCAAGTCATTGAAGACCGTGAAAACACCAAAAATCTATCTCAAAACAGAAATGTATGCAGATTAGTTTTAAGATAGTGTCAAATCATCTAAATCATCTGTCTCTTTGTCAACATTTTTTTTTTTTTTTTTTGAGAAAGGTAAAATGCTCACTGCAACTATCCCATTTAAACCCAGGTGTGGGCTGCCGTCTATGGGATCGCACAGAGTTGGACACGACTGAAGCGACTTAGTAGCAGCAGCAGCCATGATAGTTCAGATCTGATTACTATAGAATTTTATATTTCAGCCAGCAAAATAACACTACTTTTCTGCCACAGCTGAGTAAAAGAACACAACAGATGCTCAGGACAAAAATTTAAGCCCCATTTTATGGCAATAATAATTTCCTATTTTTTTCCTTTCCCCCTGTCTTGATATATTCAAAATATTGACTTATTTTTCACTTCATTTCTCTTCATTTCTACAAATCTCTATTATGTTCCTATTCTGTGCAAATCCCAGCATGAGCTGTGGCGCTAATAAGATAGAAGGATGCAGAGTGTCTTTCTGAATCTTGTTTTCAATCCACAAATACCTCTCAACTGAATTTATATTCATATACTACAAATGTAGGGTTGTGATTTTTGCAATTATTATTTCTAATAAAATGGAGAGAACTGGCAAGTGTAACAAATCCATTTATTTCCCTCCCTCTTCATGCCATAACCACCATTCAGACAACTACCAGTTATTGTCTGGATTGCTCTTGAAATCTTCCTAAAAGCTCCTGTCACCAAGATCTGTTGTCACCAGGGCAGCCCATAATCTTTGTGTATCAAACCTATAGCCATCATTCTCCTCTAGGGCGTTCTGGCTGCTCTCATGCATGCTAAGTTGCTTCAGTTGTGTCCAGCTCTTTGTGATCCTATGAAACCATAGCCCATCAGGCTGGTCCATGTGGATTCTTCAGGTAAGAATATTGGAGTGGGTTGCCATGCCCTCTTGCAGAAGATCTTCCTGAACCAGCTATCAAATTTGAGTCTTTTATATCTCCTGCATTAAGCAGATGGGTTCTTTACCACTAGCATCACCTGGGAAACCCTCAGAATAAGACAAATAATTCCTTAGAGGTCAGCAAGGCACATATATGTCTATAAACTATTCTTTCTCAGAATTCCCTCAAAACTCCTCTGTTCAACTTCCAGTCTTACAGAAACATTTATATTTTCCTTGGACTGGGGACTCTGTGGGTAGTCATGTTCCCTTCCTTCTTCTAATACTTATCTCTCCCTCAGGTTTTAAATTCCCTCAAAAAAGGAAGCCTTTCTTGCTTACAGATCTGGGAATAGGAGCCTCTTAAGGGTGCTTTCCTTTGTCTGTTCATTCAGAAAGCCTTCTGCTAAAGAGCTGCTCTGTGTCAGGCCTACTTCTAGCAGCTAGGAACAAACAAAATCAGGGAACAAACAAACACCAACCAAAAGCCCCTGCCTCCATGGCACTTACTTTCAAGCTGAAGAAGCCAGACACTTAACAAAGTAATGAATAAATTCATTATGAATACAGTACACCAGGAGGTATTAAACAGAAAAAACTGGAGCAGGGAAAGGGCAGGGGATACACTCTGATGGGTGGGGAGATTGCAATTTTAAACAGAGAGCCTGTTGCTAGCTTCCTTGAGGAGATGGTATCTGAATAAAGACCACAGAAGGCAGGAGACTTAGCTTTGCAGATGTGAAGGGGAGAACAGAGCAGAAGAAGGAAGATTCAGTGCTGAGGAGGGAAGGTCTCCTGTGCTTAAGAATGGGTAGAAAGGCCACCATAAGTGAAGCAGAAGGAGCAAGGGAAGAGCCCAGAAGAGGAAGGCAGGGGATGTACAGCCACATGAGCCAAAGGGATGCATCTAGCTTTTACTCGGCAGAGATGGCCACCGAGCAGCCTGGAGAAGAACAGAGGTGAAACAGGAGGGAAGGGGCAGGCACAACATTTGAAAGAACAGCATAGCCCCAGGATATGACATGATTAGAACTAACTGGATCCAAGATGGTAGATGAGTCAACTTCCACTAGACCTTGAGCCTGTATACATACTCACTGTAACACATCAGAAAGCTAAGTGACATAACCTCAGGGGCCATGACAGTTCCAAGGCTGAGGATCAAAGACCAAAAAGTGGGTGGAGGCCCCATTCCTGGAAATCCCCACCCCTTCTCCCAAAATATCTAGAATACTTCTCCCACTCATTAGCCAATGAAATTAACTGCCCCTATAAACACTGACAACCCCAGACCTTGGGACCATCTTCACCTTTTGAGATGGCCCACAATCTGTCTGTGGAGTGTGTTTCTCGCCAAAGAAATCCACTTCTTACCTATCACAGTGTCTCTCACTCTCTCACTGAACTCTTTCTGAGCTGAGACATCAAGAACCTGAGCTTCATTAAGTCCTGAGACCAGGTGAGATTTCAGTTAAAAGACCAAGGGTTCAAGTCTCAGTTTGAGTTACATAGTGTCAGCAGCATAATATAATTTAAGTTTTAAAAAGACCACAAGCCTGGAAGATAGAAGGACCAATGTAGAGCAAGGGAATCCAGCCTGGGAAATCACTGCAATATCCCCAGCAGCAAGGCCATGGTGGCTGGATGTAAGGGATAGCCCCAGGATATGACATGATTAGAACTAACTGGATCCAAGATGGTAGATGAGTCAACTTCCACTAGACCTTGAGCCTCAGTATATATACTCACTGTAACACATCAGGAAGCTAAGTGACATAACCTCAGGGGCCATGACAGTTCCAAGGCTGAGGATCAAAGACCAAAAAGTGGGTGGAGGGCCCATTCCTGAAATCCCCACCCCTCTCCCAAAATATCTAGAATACTTCTCCTACTCATTAGCCAATGAAATTAACTGCCCCTATAAAAACTGACAACCCCAGACCTTGGGACCATCGTCACCTTTTGAGATGGCCCACAATCTGTCTGTGGAGTGTGTTTCTCGCTAAATAAATCCACTTCTTACCTATCACAGTGTCTCTCACTCTCTCACTGAACTCTTTCTGAGCTGAGACATCAAGAACTTGAGCTTCATTAAGTCCTGAGACCAGGTGAGATTTCAGTTAAAAGACCAAGGGTTCAAGTCTCAGTTTGAGTTACACAGTGTCAGCAGCATAATACAATTTAAATTCTAAAAAGACCACAAGCCTAGAAGATAGAAGGACAAATGTAGAGCAAGGGAATCCAGCCTGGGAAATCACTGCAATATCCCCAGCAGCAAGGCCATGGTGGCTGGATGTAAGGGGGTGCAGAAGAAGTAGGATGTGCTGACAGATTGGTTGTGGGCTACAGGGCAAGAGAGAAGTCAAGTCCTTGGTTGAAAGGATAACAGTGAAGACAGGGTTGCTATCAACTGACAGTGGAAGACTGTTACAGGAATAATTTTTCAGGGGCTGAAGAGGAAGCAAGGGTAGAAATTAGAAGTTTTAGAGTGTGTTGATTTCCACACATTACTAAGATATTTTCCTCCAAAGTTATAAGGTCATTGCTGGTTTCTAGCCTGAAGACAACTGATACCATGAAGACTAGAAGTTTGTCTTCTCTGAGACCTGTAACAGTGCCCACTTGCAGAGTAAAAACTCAGTAAATATGTATTGAATTGATGAATGATCATTGAACATTAGTAAATTAGTGAAAGAGGATCAGATTTAAAATCTCAGTGCCACAACTCTAGAGTTACTTTTTCGTACAGGATATAAAAATGAAGAAATTTGACATTCATAATTAATATTTGGTGTTTATTAAAATATGTGAAATATTGACAATTTAAGATTTTACTTGTATTGACTGAATAAGATTGATTTTACTTAGGAAACTATAGTAGCTGCATTAACTTGCAAGGAACACTAAAAGTTTAAAATAATCATTAATTTAATAGTCCCACAACTCAATATAAATTATGTAATTTCCAGTGCCTAACCACAGAGAGAATTTGATGCAGTGAACTGTATTTTTATAAGTTTTCATGCCTATAGCATAAGTTTTTATTGTAATATAATAAAACATGATTTAAATGACCAGGCAAAGCATCTGGTACAGTCAATGATCCAAAAGAAAATGTGCAAAGAAAGAACCACATTAGCAATTACTTTGACTCCCTTTCCTTGAACAGATCATATATGCCACCTGTTTATATTAGGAAATGGTATATTGTTTCCTATCTAGATTTTGTTCCTTTCTTCTGCCCATGAGAAAAATCATGAGAGAAACAATCATGAAAGTCCTGTCTTACTCTTTCACATCTGTCCACAATTGAAGAGCCTGATCTCTTGGCACTGCACCTCTCCCAAATTCCCTGGATTGTTCATGCTATTTCATCAATCTGGTTCTTCTTCCCAAGCATCCTCCTCCACTTTTTTTCCTGCTCAACCATGCTCTGCTCAGGCATTCCACCTCTGGAAAGCCTTCTTAACTCTCCTACCTACCATACTCTCCTAATCAAGTGTAGGAGCTGCCATATTTTATATGCATTGCTCTGTATTCTATAATATTTGCTATTGACATGTTTGTATCCACCATATGGATTAGCAATGGCAAGGATCATTTTTTTTAAATACCTTCAGTTCCCAACTCTCTAGTACATGAGCAAGACATGCCCATGTTATGACAAATTCCCAGCCAAAGGGACATCCTCCACATGGATTTTCAGTACTTTTTATCAAGATTCAAAGGCCATATAAGATATATCTCCTATTGGCACCTATGTTTCCAAAGCTATGCTAAATATTGATAAGTCTTTGTAAATGTTGTTTTATTTTTGAGCCTAGATTCAAACAGTGACTCAGAGCCTACTTGTTTTGGGGGATGAAGTAGAAAAGAACAGCTTTATTGCTTTGTGAGGCAAAGGGGGACACAGCAAACTTGTGCCTTGAAAAACTGTGTGTCCCAATCTGGGAGAAATTTATGAGGAGTTTTATAGCAATGGTTCAAAGGAGGGGTTTCTGATAAGGATCAGGGTATGTGAAGCACCTTCACTCCTTTAATCTGGATTCATGGCTTTCCCTGAATTCCAAAGGGCAGGTTCAAACAGTTGCTAATCATGAAAGGAGGGGATGTACAGAGAAGGAGCAGCCGAGACAACAGGGCAGCCTTGGGGGAGGGTCCTGGTTCCCCCCAAGGGATACACATTACTTTATCTTTAAGCTTTTCTGTGGAACGAAAACCCCCAATAAATGGAAGAACCTATGTTTTTCTATTTATGAGCCTGTGCTCTCTGGAGTGCCCCACAAGGAAGGGCCATCACAATCTCTCTGAAACTTGGTAGAAGGAGCCATCAGGGAGTCAGGATTTCAGTCTTGCTGAAATGCTACAGCAAGAAAGGTCACCAACGAAGTGAAATCTGGTGCTACCTCTTGGCAATCTTGGCTACATTTTTGGCAGAATATTTCTTCTGCCAAATATTGTTGACAGAACACATTGCCAACAACCTCTCATCTCCCAAATCTGCTTAAACTTTGATGTATGGCACATGAACTTTAATAACGATATGACTTCCATGAGAAAAAATCATCTGCTTTCATCCTCTCACAGCCGGCAGCTGTGGGAGGCTTCAGGATGACTAACAGTGTTCAGAGGAACACGTCAGCTCCATCTGAGGGTGAGTGCCACATGCAAGCTCCATCAGAGAACTATATTGGCACCATGTCTGGGTGCAGGGAAGCCTGCAGTCCCACCAGATGGGATCCACAGTCAGATTCCTGCTGAGAGCAGGTGAAGACAGTCACTGATGGCTGTCCCCTTGCTGACTCTCAGCAGCTCCATTGCACGAAGACATGCCCACAAGACCATAACCCTGTTATAAATGCATATGTGCTGAATCTCAGTCAAGGTCACCAAACAAGAAGCCACCTACTTTTGAGGAAAAATTAGTTCTGCGCTATTCTTTAACATCCTATGGGACACTTTAATTCTGTGTCAAATTCTCACAAAATTAAAAGATCCATTTACACACCCCAAAGCAGAAAACCTCAGAGCTTCTAATTTTTATCTAGCACCAGACTCGCAGCCAGATACAAATTTAAAGGTAAACATTTATATCTGCTTTTTTCCATTTGTGCAGAAAACAAGAGCATCAACTAAAATTCTCCATAACTGTGAAGGCATCTGAAATAACACTGTTCCTGACTGGTTCTTGCACAATGTGCTTTATAACACACAGATAAACAGATCACTACACATGTGACAATGTTCTGCAACTTTTAATTGTCATATAACTCTAGTTTCATAAAGCAATCTGCGCTATTCTTTAACATCCTATGGGACACTTCAATTCTGTGTCAAATTCTCACAAAATTAAAGGGATCCATTTACACACCCCAAAGCAGAAAACCTCAGAGCTTCTAATTTTTATCTAGCACCAGACTCACAGCCAGATACAAATTTAAAGGTAAACATCTGCTTTTTTCCATTTGTGCAGAAAACAAGAGCATCAACTAAAATTCTCCATAACTGTGAAGGCATCTGAAATAACACTGTTCCTGACTGGTTCTTGCACAATGTGCTTTATAACACACAGATAAACAGATCACTACACATGTGACAATGTTCTGCAACTTTTAATTGTCATATAACTCTAGTTTCATAAAGCAGGTGAACATGATCTCAGCCCTCTCACTCATCCATGCACTCTCCCTTAGGTTTTACTCATCTCTGCTCTCAATAAGGTGACCAACAGAAGAAAAATAAAAACCTTCCTACCAACAGCAGAAATATTCATATTTGGAAGTAAATATAGGCCTGTATGTGTACACACAATAAAATACATTGAATAAACAAGACTTAAATGTGCCCAAACCCACAGAGCATTCAAAGATTCTTTGACTGCATAAGGCACTATATTTATCTTGTTAATTATTCAAACAAATTTTTTCTTCTTTATAAGACATCCCAGAGAACAGGCTAATCACCAGAACAGGCTAATCACTTAGTTAGAGACAGAGACAGAGGTGAAGGTGGAGGTGGAGATGGAAGTGGAGGTGGAGGCTGGAATGGAAGTGGGAAAGGAGGTGGAGGTGGAGATGCAGGTGGAGGCAGATCCTGATAGACAAGTACCTTAATTGTAGTCGTGTGTGCTCCAGGGTATTCTTTTTCTTCCAGAGTTGACCATCTTTCTATAAACTTAGATACCAGAGAATCATCATAGTCCACTATCTGAAATCCAGAGACATTTGCTCCTCCAAACTGAATTTTTAATAGGTCTCCGTCAGTAAATCCCTAGGCAGAAAGATTCTTTGACTGCATAAGGCACTATATTTATTTTGTTAATTATTCAAACAAATTTTTTCTTCTTTATAAGACATCCCAGAGAACAGGCTAATCACCGGAACAGGCTAATCACTTAGTTAGAGACAGAGACAGAGGTGGAGGTGGAGATGGAAGTGGAGGTGGAGGCTGGAATGGAAGTGGGAAAGGAGGTGGAGGTGGAGATGCAGGTGGAGGCAGATCCTGATAGACAAGTACCTTAATTGTAGTCGTGTGTGCTCCAGGGTATTCTTTTTCTTCCAGAGTTGACCATCTTTCTATAAACTTAGATACCAGAGAATCATCATAGTCCACTATCTGAAATCCAGAGACATTTGCTCCTCCAAACTGAATTTTTAATAGGTCTCCGTCAGTAAATCCCTAGGCAGAAAACACATTTATGTCATATTTTTTTAATTAAGAACCAAATAGAACTTTGACATCTACCAAATAACTCTATACACTGTGGTTTTGCAAATTTCAAAGAATACCAAAGAGATATAAAAAGACTATAGTAAAAGTTTCATGCATTTTATCAGCCAATATTCTTCTTCAGCACTTAGCATCATCTTGGTTATCGTGGTCCTTAATCAATGATTGTCTATTGGTCCTACTTACATAAAAGCTCTCCAGACTACTGAAATGGAGTCGTGCTTATCCTTATCTAAGGAGAAGAACGGGGTTTTATTTATTATATCTATAACAGAGCACCACCAGATATTTAAACATTAAGCCAGTTCTTCAAGAGCTACAACACTGTGAGATGGTTATTTCTATTTAAATTGTTCATTCTCTCAGATAATATAAAACCTTTTAAAAGAGAAGGAAAGGTTCCAAATGCTTTGTCATTATTTGAGAACAATTAAGCATGAAACTTAGTTTTTATAAAATGTATTTAATTTTTAAAAATTCACTTCTACTGTATTATTAGGATGAATTCAGTCATCACTAAAACTATCATATGATGTTTCTACTGACTTCAAATACTGTGCTGATTTAAATTGTACCTCAGTTTGGGAGCACTTTCTCTGAATGATGAAATCACAATTTTAAAAAGTCATGTTTATAAATATTTTCACTTTATATACTATTCCACATCATTGTGCAAAAGAAGTGAAAATATTTTGACTCTAAAATGTGAGAGAGTCTTTTCTTTGTTGCTTATATTAAAAATATAGTTTAATATTATTTGTGTGGAGGATAATTATCTATATTTTGTTAGTGAATTATGTTTTTGGTTTTTTCTTTTTATCAAAATAATTCAAATAAAGGAAAAAATATATATAACAAAAATCATAGATTTCCTGATCTGCCCCAAACACGCATAAGTTAAGCTCTTCAAAACAATCAATTTCAGTAATTTTTGTTTTTCATGTATTTGCCTCCATATTTCTGCATGAAACATTTTTGCTCTTTTTTCCCTAACTTAACCATGCTCTTTTCTTATGAGTTTATACTTCTGCTAGATGAGTAAGCCATAACCAAAGCATCTATCTCTTGTCCCATTTTCATGTTCACTGTTTTCATATTTAAAATTCTGTTATTTAGAGTAAAGCCAAACAATGTGCTAGGATTTCATTTTCCTTCTTAAATAATATTTCCTTCCAATGTTAATGATATCTGCATTTTTTCACTACTAGAACTTTCTCTGTTCTTATCCTTAATTTTTTCCAGTTGCTCCACAAAAAAACTTCATGTGTATACAAGTAAGTTCAGTTCAGTTCAGTCGCTCAGTCGTGTCCGACTCTTTGCGACCCCATGAATCACAGCACGCCAGGCCTCCCTGTCCATCACCATCTCTCGGAGTTCACTCAGACTCGCGTCCATCAAGTCAGTGATGACATCCAGCCATCTCATCCTCGGTCGTCCCCTTCTTCCCCTGCCCCCAATCCCTCCTAGCATCAGAGTCTTTTCCAATGAGTCAACTCTTCACATAAGGTGGCCAAAGTACTGGAGTTTCAGCTTTAGCATCATTCCTTCCAAAGAAATCCTAGGGTTGATCTCCTTCGGAATGGACTGATTGGATCTCCTCGCAGTCCAAGGGACTCTCAAGAGTCTTCTCCAACACCACAGTTCAAAAGCATCAATTCTTCGGCGCTCAGCCTTCTTCACAGTCCAACTCTCACATCCATACATGACCATGGAAAAACCATAGCCTTGACTAGATGGACCTTAGTCGGCAAAGTAATGTC